>VZSV01000199.1:1072905-1088969 GCA_013398735.1 Nothocercus julius | reverse complement strand
GTACCCACCATCACAGAGTGAAGCACCCCCTGGTCCTATGACCAGGCTGAATTCATGCACGCAGTCCAGGCACTTGAACACTTGTACTTGTGCTCTGCTCATCAGACTAGGATTTCTGGAATAAACTAATAAATGACTAAAACAGGGGAGCAAGCAGGACATACGGAGGATAAAAAATAAGATGTATTCTAACCCCGTCAACCACAGGGGAAATGTGGTT
Organism: Nothocercus julius; assembly: GCA_013398735.1. NCBI lineage: Eukaryota > Metazoa > Chordata > Aves > Tinamiformes > Tinamidae > Nothocercus > Nothocercus julius. Next base: position 1,088,749 of record VZSV01000199.1, on the reverse strand, counting down.
TCCTATCTGCGTAAGTATTAGCTTTACTATGGTAACTCATCACTTCTCTCTCCTTAGCTTTCTTTCTGGATTGTATTTAACTAACATAAGATGCCACAGAATATGAATTGCAGCAGACTTCTGCTTTATTCCGCAGCGTACAGCTGGGATGACCAAGACACAAAGAAGTGACTGCTCACTGTCTTCTCACCATATCATTGAGATTTCTGGGAAAAGATTCAGAAAGCTTCTGTCTCTAAGGATTTTATCCTACATAGTTTTCACATATAATGGGATCTAAAGGAAAATGGATTACCCTGAAAGAAAAAAGATGGCCTCTTCTACCCACCCAATCTTTCAGCGGTTAATTTCTGTTATTTATAAAATGAAAGACAACAGTTCCAGCAGAGAGGGCAATGTACTATGAATTTTCCACTTTTTCCTATACACTCCCTGTGGTGAATTTTGTAGCAGTGACAAAGAAGCTACTGAAAAAAAGCAACTGTTGATATAGATTTTTTTTGACATTCAAAATATCACTTATAACTAAAATCCCTTTGAACCTTATTAAGGGACTCCAGAAACCATTTTTCTTTCTTCCGTTTCCTGCTCACATCAGCCCAAAGGAATAAATTAGCAGCAACTACCTTATGCATGTAAATGTCCATGAGTCTATGCATTCACATGAGAGCCTTAGCTCTGTACAAATAAAAACAATGGACAATACGGTTGCAAAAAAAAATCTGTGTAAGTGCCTTTCGAACAGCAACAGCAGCTGAGTGTGTTCTCATTAACAAGGATTTGCAACTAGACTTTGGAAGTAGAAGGTCTTTTCATCTGAAACTGTGTTGGTTACACAGAGATGTGTGTGGCTGCTGAGAAAAGACATGGAAGCTCAAAATGTCCCATGTCGTAAAAGGTCTCTTTATTCTCCTTTTCCATTCTGACAGAAGATGCTGCTTTTTTTTTTCTTTTCTTTTTTTTTTTTTCCTGTTTCCTCTCGCTTCTCTCCCCTTTTCTATCTACAGGAGAAAAGTGTGCTCATTTAAAACCATCACATCTACATTGGTACATTAGAAGTGTACTAAAAACACACACCAGAATTATATTGCACATAATGCAGTAGTTCCAATTACCTTATAAAGTATCGGCAACAAGAAGTGTTGCCATCAGCATTGCCTTTATATTCGTTGAGCAAATACTGCAGGGGGTGGTGCTCAGACTTTCTTCATTTTTCTATTACATGATCCATCGGACTTTATTTTCTTTTGATTATGGAGACAACTGCACATTACACCTATAAGTTCTAGTTGCTTGCTCCATCATTTTCTTTTAATAGGTTTCAACAGTGAAGAGAAAATTAAATCAGGGAAATCTTGTAACACAAAATGAAGAATACTGATTATATGCATACAGCAAGTACTGAGGAAGGGAAGCTCATTTAACGCTATGCAGATAGGGCACATTCACCATCTTTTGCCCGAGCACACTGGACGTGAACTGCCAGGACAGGGCATCGCACAGAAACCAGCAGCTAACGCAGCGGGTGGCAGCTGTGGCACTGTCCCTTTGCATGTCCACAGATCTTTTCAGGGTCTAGAGCGGGGGGAACACAGCATTTGCTAGGCAACACAACAAGCAGTCTCAGGGATTCAGCTCCCAATCGCGATGTCTTAATCAGCTGGCTAGAGGTCCCTGCAAGGGCCACCTTTCTGGACAAGCGTTACCAGACCAGTGGGGATGCAAAAGATACAGCACCAGTGAAGCATTTGGCTAGAAGACCCGTTTGCCCCCAGGGGGAAGCTGGGCTCTCAAGACTGCAGCTCTGTTTTGTCCAGTAACTGCAAAAACAGACAAAACAAATCAAAACACTAAAAAAGAGTATGACTCGCTTCAGTCTTTGGGCTTTTCTTTGATACAGCAAGGAGATAAGGGGCCTTCCCTCAAGATAACGTTCCAGACGGCAGATGGAGCTTCCGCCTCGTGGCCCTCGGCAAGTGCCGAAGGGATGGGCTGGCTCTTAGCAGTAGGAGGCAAAACTGATCAGCTATAGGTGGCTTACTGCCCCCCTCACCCCCTTAGGCTTTTATAGGTGCTATTAACCCCGTGACATAGGAAGGATGAACACACAAGCCTCCCCTCCAAGGGAGGGTGCTTGTAGGTTAGTGCTGCAAAAGTTGCATTTATTTTTTGACTATCCACGCGATACTACCCAGGGGGGTCACTCTAGCAGCACAAAGCTAGCTTAGAAGTGGTCAGAAGGGAGATTTAAGTTGCCTGTGATTTCAGCTGCAGCCATGCACAGAAGCCAGCCTGTAAATAAGAGCAAGGCACGAGGAGACTCATGCAGAAGCTTTGCAGGCAGTGGAAGGATTTTGCCTTCGCACCACAGCAGCTGGGGATGAGCTGCCCCTGCTCAGCGGCTTCCTGGGAAAAGCCTGGTTAATCTGAGCTGCCCTCAGTGCACATCCCAGATGGGGGTATCGTGCTGTAAGAAACTGTGGTGTTCTTTGGAGAAGGAAATTATTGGGCTACAGATTGACCTGCCTCCATACGAGCAGCTGCACGCAGAATTTTCCCTCTGAAATTGTCAGTGTTCTCAGGTTAACCCAGAATAACTAAATGAGCATTTTTGGGGCTGTAGCTGGAAGGAACTGGACTCTTCCTTGCTTCATGAAGAGGCAGCAGTGGGCTGTTTGTTGGCCAAAGTCTCACAGAGGAGAAGGACGTGCTGTCAAAATGACAGAGGCGAAGCCAACCTCTGGAGCAGAAAAACATCCCATAAATTTACTCCTATCAGCTCTCCCCTTCAGATGAGACCAACAAGAAGTCTGTGATTTGCTGCCATAAATCTCAGACTCGCTCTCTCACTTTTGAGCCTGGGTGAGCAAAGAAGCCGCATTTTCGGTGCTGCTCACTGAGACACACACGGTGCAGCTCGTGGCTGAGCAGCCCCATGCTGGCAACAGTTTCCGGCGACCTCATCGGCGCACTACATGGAGATTGTTCTGAAATCAGCCCTGGTATGAGGAAGCACGATGTACCTTTGCACAAAATCAGCGTGCAAATATGGAGAACTACTTGGCAAACAGCAAGGGCAGGGCTGTGGCTGCCTGGAGCAGCCCCCTTGCCACCGCGCAGCAGGGCAGGCCGGGGCAGAGCCTCTCCTCCCCGCTGCCGCTGCAGCGGTGCCCGCCTGCCGCGCTGTTGCTATGCGAGCCTCTCTCGGGGCTTATCTCGCAGGAATACACACTCCCACAGCCCGGCACGGAATAAAGGAGCGCAATAAATGGGGGCGGGCGACGCGTGGCCGCGCGGCACGCTGCAGCGCCCTTCCTGGAGCAGCACAGCTCTGCCGTGTGGCCAGGTCACCTGTGCCGTGTCTCTCTGCTTTCTCAGGGCATCAGCCGCTGGCCAGGGAGACACCAGCACATCCACTCTGCCCACATACCCCCAGGGGCTGTTTCCAAGTTAGCTGCAACTCTTTGGGCCATTCTCCCTTGGTATCTTCATCCCCATCGTGCTGGAGATGCCTCCAGCAGGCAATATTTTCTCAGGGGAGGAGGTGGATTATAGGTGCATCTTTCTTGGAGCCTCAGCCATTCAGTGCCCCACACCGACATAAACCCCTACTGACCTCAGTCTGCTCTCAGATTTTGAGCAAGTAGCTGCAGTGGGTAGGGGGGTGCATGTGCTGCCCACTCTGCTGCCTTTGCCAGCAAGCAGTAGCCCTCAGCAGATGGCTGGTCAGAGGACCACCGTAAGCCCACCTTAATCCCAGCTGCTTGATCATAGCAAGCCCACAGAAGCTGTTTTGTTAAATACAGCTAACACGTGCAAGTCAAAGGCCAGAAGCATCAAGATCAATCATTTGAGCGTCTGATTTCAGACCTCAAGCTCACAATGCAACCCACAAATGTGCATTGGCTCAGGACACGCAGATGGCAGGATGTTCTCCCATTCACATTCTGGGAGACCATCAGATTCCTGGAAATTACTAATGTAAGTATTTCCTTTTGTTTCCGTGTGCCCCATTGTCCTATTTTGCTTTTATGTGTCCATTAGCATTCACTTCGCCAGTTTTTTTCAAGATTCTTAAATATGCTTATGTCCAGTACAAAATAATAGATCTTTATTTGCCTACAATCATAATGAACATTGCATAATATTGTCTGATATGTGGTAAATCATAGATAGTAGAGAATAATTTAATGCTTTTTTCTGTTGTCATACCAAAAAATCTGAGGCTACTTTGGTACTCCTGCTGTAACAGTGAGTGCCCCAGCAGAGACCTCCAACGACCACCACCTTACAAATAGCTGTCAGTTTGTGAGACTCAAGGCAGGTTTTAGGTAGCACAGTTTGGCTTGTAGGATTATGGCAATTTGCACTCATTTGCCTACAAACAGGTGCTACATTCCATTCTTGAGGGGTTTTTTTTTTTTGGTAGGAGGAATTACGTTAAAAATAGGCAATCTTGGTTTTGCAGTTATCTCAGAAGTCGTGTCAAAAATACAGTTTTAAGGATAACTCTATAATGGCAGTAGATTTTGCATCAAACTGTCTCCTCTGTTCTGTTTTTAAGCAGTGGCATATGCCATATGATACTATGTTCTGAAGTAAGAGAGATTTTGTAGTCACTTTACTCCGCTGTATTATTTTTCCAATCCTCCTGTCCATTTCCTTGGCCTTCCTGCACTATAAACTGCCTTTTCCAGCAGGTCACAATCTTTGAAATTCACATGATACACTATGGTGAGATTCAGCACCACAAAATGTGATGGTGTGAAGAAATGTAAAGCTCATTTAAAACAAGCAAAAAAAATTAGACTAATATTTTGACGCTACATTGAATAAATCCTGCTTCACTTGGAAATTCAAGCTAAAATAAAAGACCCATCCCAAGAAGGGACATTATTTAACAGCAGTCCTTACCCAAAAAGTCAAAGCAATTATATCAGGACCTGTCAGGGTGAAACACACTCTACAATACTTTTCCATGAAGCACACTAGATCTTTTTCCACTCATTTCCCCTTGAGTATTTTTCCCACTTGCAATTTCTACTTGCAGTTTCCAGGAAAGGTATTGAGCCAACCTCAGGCTTGATAAAGCTAGCTTGCTAAGGGCAGCATGGTAAGATGAGGTTGGAAGGGAACCTGTCTTCTGAACATTTAGCAAGAGCAATACTGTGGGAGGAAAAAGCCAGACAACGGTCATTATGGTGCAACATTATTCAAAGAGTGAAGTCAAGCTGGAGATTTAGCCAAGAAGTGAAGTCATGCTGCACAGTAGAAGGTCACCTTCTAAAGCAAAGCCTTATATGCCACTACTGCTAGTATGTGTCCAATCCAGGTGGGCTGGTTCTCCACTTCAGCTTCCTACAGAAGGTGATTTTTCTCAAGTCCCACACAGGTCCATGATTAACAAGTCATTTATATACAATGAAAAGAATTAAACCAGCCCCCTAATACTACCATGACGGACCTTTTCAAAGAAAGGTTGCTGGAATTTCTGCCTCATTTTTGGAAATGGCTAAACTGTTGCAGCTAATAATGTGTCCCTCACTCCTGCAAGTAAGTAAATAAAAACAAGCCATGGAAAAAAGTGTTCTCATGCGTACATCCTGACAAAGCTAAAATCCATTCTTATGTCAACAGCAGCAAGAACCTAATCAATAGAACATGCTACTTATCACTTTCTATGAGGAATGATAAATAAAAAGTCATTCCCAGGCAACAACAGTCTATTAACCCGTCTCCCTCTCAGCTGCGATGATGATTCAAAATAGAAATGTCCTTTGCCACATCATTACTCCTTATTCTGTGTGTTTGAGCCTACTTGCAGTTTGAGTCAGCATAGTCCTTGTGTTAGAAGAGCCCCAGCCAAGGTTGCCGTTGTAACTCAGATGATACTATCTGGCCATGCTGTTCAAATCCATTAATGATTTTTGGCTTTAGCTGGTGACTGAGCAGGAAAGACCTTAACAATATGAACTCATCACTTCTGCTCAGTATCATGCAGAAGCCTGCTAGATCTGACACTCACTAAAACACTCAGCTCAGTGCCAACTTCCTTGCCATGTCCTCCCAAGAATGCAGGTCCTCAATGAACATCAAAACCAGTAAGAACTTGTGATTTTAGTCTATCTTACAATGAGTAAACCTACCCAATCAATGCAAATTTGTACGTCTTTCTAAACAGCACAAGCAGCTTTTGCAATAAATCTCATTTCTGTAGTTGAGCTGCACCATGCTCACCAGCTATTGGAAAAAAAAAAAAAGAATATCTATAGCTTCAAGAAACCTGGAGCCAGCAGCCAGTTTTTCAGACCATAGTTATAACAGTTATTAACTCCCTATTGCTATAATCCGCCACTAGAGATCAACTGGATGCAGAGCTTGTCTATTAGAGTTTTCTGGGGGATGCTGATGATGTAGGGGAGGGGAATCTCCTCACACTACAGTAACTGAAGAGAGAGAGAGAAAGAGAAATCAAACTGAAATGTTTCAAACCAATAATAAATCAAAGAAACAAATACAATCATGGGGAACAGAAATCCCTAAGTGGATTTGTATTTGCATTTACCATTCAGGTCTCATTTACACAGTTATTGATCCTGTTGCAAGAGAAAATTACGTTCTGTCTCAAAAAAAAAAAAAAAGGGAGAATAAAAAAATTTTCTTCTTGTAAGCAGAGATTCTGGGAATGAAAGATTTCAAAAATATTTCACTATACTGAAGGCTGGAGCACAAGTGGTTTTCAGTAATGGATCAGATACTAAAATTCCCTCTGCTCAGTCAAATAACTATGAAAAGGAATTGGTTTACACAAAATTCCTTTCCTCTGCCTTGGAGCCATTTCCTATATTGTACAGGCATCTGTAGATATCAGAAGTAAGCAACAATTTTGAAAGCACTGAATTCTTGAAGAAGCTGATATAGGAAAGTTTTATAATGTACTTAAACAGCTATTTACCTACTTATATTGATTTTGGCTTATTGTGATGCCTCTGCAAACCTCACCAGAGATGTATTTGACTCCTGAATGACTCGAAAAACCTACTCCAGCCATCTTTCCCAGTTGTGACATAGGGTTTTATAATTTACTGAATTTTGGAGATCCTTAGCATACATCTCAGGTAAATTTATTTGCAGACAGAGAAGATGGTGTATAAAGAGAAGTATTTATCCTCCCTTCTCCTCCTCCTCCCAAAACAGGCTCCAGGGATGAGCTGCATGCCTTTCTGAGAAACTGGAAGAGATCCAGGCAAGATCTGTCTCAAACGAACGGTTCTTGTTGCCTTTCCTCAAGCGCAAACAGCAGCAGTTTCCTGCTTTCAGGCTCTCAGGTCCTACTGAAACCCAGGGAGTTTGTGTGAAGCCAATATGCCACGCTTGCCACCAGTTCCACACAGTCAGCATGTATTTTACTAATCTGAAGCATCAAGTCCTACTGCAAGGCAGTCCATCAGTCTTACCCATGCATTAATTTGTGCCTTTTGATCACTAGATACAAGCAAATTGACAGACAAAAGTTCCTAAAATGGTTTCATTGCTCTCCTTGTAAGTAATCAATTATTACTAAATTGCTTGACAAAGATACCATTTTTTTATGACATCTCTTTTACAGTCTCTATTGCAGCTCTGTCTAACTGCTCAAAATATACAGCTTCTCTATAAATCCCTGTCCTTCTACCCATGTGAGCAGCACAAAACAGTCTTCAACCAGCAGCTGAGAATGCCTCCAGCACAGAGAAATCTTGATACAGTGCTGGACTTTGTCAGCTCTGATCCAGCAACTCCTAGCAATGCCTCAGTGCGAGAGAATTGCTGAATTTATGACAGACTCTACCAGGGTTAATGTGCTCAGCAGTCCTGACTGCAAGAAGGTCTAAATGCTATGGCCGCAGTAAGATACTGTCATTTTGGTTAAGCACATGTGGAACGTGCTTGCTAGAACATAACTAGTGAACTAGACATAAACTGGAATGCTATCGTGATGCCTGAACCAAAAGCTGAACTTTTTACTTCTAGGATGTGACTCCCCACAAATGAGGTCAGAGCTCAAATGGACCAATTCTGGCAGGTATCTTTGAAATCACAGTAACTTCAGTTTAGTATGAAGGGTGTCATTTCCGCATCAGTTCAAGGTTCCCTGAAACATTACTGCTCCTGGAAATGAAATCTTAGTCCTTCCCCTTGCCTGCAGATTTAGGACCCTGTGCTTGCCACACAGCAGTGCAAGTGAAGGGGCAGGAAAACACAGGCAGGACCTCCCCTGCTAATAGGGTCTCGCAGCGCCGAGCAATAGCCAAACCACCTGCCAACGGGGCAGCATGGAAGGGCTCAGCTCCTTTGCTGCCCATGGTCCCAAGGAGATGACATTCACTAAGAAGGTCCTTACTGAAACCTTTCAAAGTAGACACTTGGAAAGGTTTCGGTAAGGACCTTCTTAGTGAATGGTGCTAAGCCTAGGTTTGGGACAAGTCAGTCCCCTAACAGTAGCTTTAGAAGCCTCAGTGCCATTGACACTATGTTTGAGTTTTAGCTTTTCTTTGGCAGCACACTTCAACCTTTGCAGAAACCAGCTTCTTTAGCCCTCTCCTCAGACTGCAAGGATGGAGCATTTAAGAGTACAACAGCAGGGTTTAGACTTTCTCCTTGAGAAAAAAATAATGACAGCAAATATCCATATTCTGGAAAGACTGCATGACGGCTGAAACAGCAGCTCAGAAGCCGATCGTATATCAACATGCCTTGCAGGAGCTATCAAACTTGCTCTTACGTGGCCTGCTTCACCGTCACTTGGATTCGTGAGCTCACTGAGCGTGCCTGTACACCTCCTCGACAAGAAACGAGGGGAAATGGGAAAAAACACCCAGCTCCAGCGGTTGTAGGGAGAGGTTGAAAGCCGCCATGGCAATACAGCTTCTACCACTCGGTTTCTCAATGCAGAGTATTTGTGCTCTCCGTCCGTGCAGTGACGTTTTCCCTATTCCTACCTGCTGCTGCTGCAGCCACTGCCTCATTCATCATTCAATTACTGCACGGCCTTTAGGAAAGGCTGTTTATGAGAAAATCCATCTTTCTTCATACACATCATAAAAATGAATTAATAGCTACATTAATAAAGCCACTACAGTATTTTAAGTCCTTTTTCCTCATTGTTAACGTAAGTCATGAATCTTCTCCCTCCCTCTCTCTCTTCCCCTCCTTCCTCCCTTTCCAATTATACCATAAAACACAATTCTTACTCCAAACTTAAGGCCTTTTCCTTCCGATTTATACCAGTTTACCTTCACTACGTACCACTATTCTCCCAGCCATTCTCTTCACTGAAGACTCTATGTAGGAACAGAACACACATTGCAGATTTTGGAAACCATATTTCTGCTGCAAAATTTAAGAAAAAGATTTATAAATTTATATTTATCAAGCCATTGGGTTAGATCATGCAGCAATTCCTCATAACCCTCCATGTTTCCATATCAGTCTCTGACTGGATATGAAATGTTTTCATTACTCCTTACTGGAAAGTGTCGTGAATAATGACTACAGTATTCCTGTGGCATTCAGAACTTCGTCATGGTGAAAATTATTCTTCATTTTAGGAGCATGGAAGCAAGCGAATGTGAATACTAATATGATTAAGAACTTGCCAGTTGGGAAATGTTGGGCATGAGACTTGAACTTGTGACTAAATGTCGCTTTTTCACAGCTGTGATGTATGGATGTATAGAGGAGAGAGATGCACTGAATTATAAAACATTTAACATTTGCCAGCAAGTGACATGCTCCCTTTGAAAGACTTGCTGTAATTCTAAATGAAGCTATCAAAACCATTTGTATCCTGAATTCAGGATATTTTACCTGCCTTTGCCTCTACTTCTATGAAATTCATACCCAAGGGCAAACCATAAAATCTTCAAACATCTTCAAGTTTTCCCATTGTTCTTTGCTCTGATTTTGGAGCTCAGAGGAGGAGTTCCCCTGCTGATTTTCTTTGCCTGTGGCCAGCAGGCAAAACTGTTGCAGCAAAAGAAGACATTTCACGCATATTAATCTAATTTCAAGCATGAAAATTACATTTCTGGTAAAAACTCTGCTAGCATCAGATTGTTATGACTAATCTGATAAAACCAGGTTGCTGAAAACCAAAGAATAATAAAATCATTTCCATTTGGCTACCAGTACTCCCAATTCTAGCACATGCAAAATGGAAAATATTCAAACAGTGAAATACTGGGAAACATGCAGTAACTGAGACCAAACCTACTTCCAGGCTAAGGGATTCAGGGTCAACTGTTGCATACCCAATCGTGAATCAAACTCAGCCTTTGGACCAGCATCTGCGTGGGACAACCAGCCATGTAACTAGCTATCTCCTTTTAATTTAGGCATAAATGAATTTACTGGTAGACATATGAAACACCCAATATTCGGTTCCCCTAGGACAAGTCCATTAAATTCAAAATCAAACCCTCTGCTGTTGCCTGTCTTTCAAGGTCATGGGTGTGTTGCACCCAGGTTTAAATGTGCAGCTACACCTAAAATACGTGTTCTTTCCCTCAACAGAGCCTAGTAAGAACACAAAGAGTAGAGTCAGTTGAGTCCAAATGGCAATGCCACCTATAGATGCTGAGCTGGGGCCTAGAGGTTCAGCAGGTCATGGTTAGGAAGAACGTTTCTCTGCTACACACTTAGTCTTGGTAACACATCTCCACTACTCCCTCCTCACCACAGATTCTCCCCTTGAGTCCTCACAGAGGAGGGGAAGTCATGGCCAGCTTTGAGGAGCAAGGACTGGGCCCCTAACCAGCTGCGCAGACTGTTAGAATTGCTCAGCAGGCATTAGCATGTTGAAGTGGGATGTGTTAAGATGAAAACACCCTTCATCTGTTCTTCTCACACAGTCTGCTGAGGATTCCCAATTCCTCTTCCTTGCTTTTTTTTTTTTTTTTTTTCTCCCCTTTCCAGGAAAATATAGGAATGGGCTTTACCAACATGAGAGACTTGTAGGGCACTTTATCCCTTGCTTAATGTATTTACCTTACCTTAAATGAGTTTCAGCACATCTTCACTGAAGGTTTACCTAAGTTTAACTCCAGCTCTTTTTTCCTTTTCCTCTTTTTTTTTTTTTTTTTAAAGTTCATTAAACTGGTAATGGAGATAAAGCTCAAGTACTAGGGCTATTAGTGAGCTGGCCAGGGCTAAAACAGAACATTTATAAAACCCTGATCTAACCACCTCTGGATGGATTTCTAGCAATACAACTATTAATTTAAACATTTTTGTCATGCTACTGAAGTCCACTTTTTTCATGTTCATAATAAAAATTGATCTATTAATTTTCCATGTGCCTATCTTCTGAAAGAAATGAACAGGAACATATTAATTTTCAATCAGCATTTCTAGTGGATGAACACAATTAAGTACCATCATATAAAATATCTGTGATAGCTTCAGGGTGCAGAATGAAACTACATGAATAAATGGAAGAGCCAGCGAATGAATCAAAAGCTTACACCTAAGCCAGAGAATTTTCTTTAAAAGAATAAATCAGGATTAGTCTAAGCACATGCACATATTTGCAAGTACATACATATATGCTCAACCTGCAGTTCAAATCCCTTCAAAGACATCCACTTTGTTTATAGCAGCTGGCACACATACAGTTGTGGGATGCTATTTTGAACAGCAAAAATGCAGTTAATCTGAAAATCATGGTAAAATATTTATAGAATTTAATTTATAAGCATATAAATGTTGGTTTGTTTCCTGTAACAAAGGTCACAAGTCCTATTAGAAGCCAGTTCTTTCCATTATTTTCTATTTGGCCTGAAATATTCCATGCTGGCTTTTTGTTCACACGGACTTTTGGGGAAGGGATGGAGACCAGGAAGAATTTCAGCATGACACAGATGTTTTTTAACATGATCTTGGTATAAAGCCCTGATGCCTCCAGGTTGTAGAAGAAGGCTTGAAATTTGACTGGGGAACACCACTGGATGGGAGATGTGCCATCCCTATGATAAACACGATAAGAAGGTTGAGAGCATGTTGGGAAAGAGGAAAGATTTTGACAAGGAGAAATGGGCCAAAGGGAGAAACATCCAGCGTGAAAACAGGAAAAAAAGAGGTAAGAGTGAGGAGGCTGCTGGAGAGCAGCATGCAAAGATAGACGGGAATAGAGACTGGTGGCCGGTTCCAGAAATCAGGCGAAGGTTCCAGGTTCCAGAAATCAGGCGAAGGTTCCAGGTTCCAGAAATCAGGCGAAGACTGAGTGGGATTTACCAGCAAGCTGGTGGTTGAAGGTCAAACAACACTTTGAAAGATTTCTGAAGAGCAACAACACGGAAGGAAGATTTGTCAGAAGTGTGGGGGAAAAAAAGCAATATTGAGATGTAAATCACAGTCCTTCATGCTAATTTATTCGGGCATCATGGCACATACTTAAATAAGGCGGAATTAAATTGCCATTTCTGTTCCACCTTGGATTAATAATCTTTCTTTTTCCTTCCTTCCTTCCTTCCTTCCTTCCTTCCTTCCTTCCTTCCTTCCTTCCTTCCTTCCTTCCTTCCTTCCTTCCTTCCAAGTATTTTGTGCATAATATCTATTCTGTGCATGCTTCCAAACATGCACCTAATCATGTGAAGAAATTGCTGAAAAATAAACAGTACTAGCTGAAAATGTATTACTGAATTCCTCAGAGCTTTAAGAAAGAGTTTTTAACAACAAGCAAAACAAATATCATGTGCCGATGTAATTTTTTTTAACTATGCTAACTCATTCGATTAAGATTTTTCCAACCATATTTATTATAAAATACAATATCTGTTTATCTGCTTTTTTTTTGTTTCGTTTTGTTTTCTCTTCTTAGAACAGCTTGGAAGATAAAGCATACCCAAAATTATGATGATTTGGTTATTTTAATAAAAAAGATAAAAGATGTACAAGTGGACCATATTAAAACATGCCTGCTATATTTTGATATCCTCAGGAAATTGTTTGCTATATATTTCTTCTTTCCTGATGCTAGATCAACATTTCATTTTTCTTTTGCATCAAATTTATTTCACCCATAGTCTCTGCAGCTAAACACTTTCACAGTGGCAGCAATTGTAATTCACTGTCATCTCCTCGTCTTCTCTCTTTCAGGTATAGGTATTTGTTAGGAAAAGCCAAATATGCTTGAATATTTTTTCTCGAGATTTGTAGGAGCTTTAGATTTTCATTTAAGATTTACTTATTCCACTGAATAGAACATTTCAGCTGTATGAGAATAAAATTCAAACATACAAAAATTAGTAAGACTTTCACTAACAGTATTTTGTTCATTAAGAATGGATTTGTAAATTAATTGCCTCCAAATTATCAAAATAATTAATTGCTTTCTTTTTAGTAGTATGAGTAGGCTTAGCCTTACAATACTTTTACTGAATACCCTAAGGTGTAATATTTCTATAAACAAACAAAATATTAATTCTAAAGCTAAACAATAAATTACAAGTCTCTTGTTTGGATTCTAATAGTGCATAAAAAGCAATCAAAGAAATATTACACTTCATGGCTTCCTCCACAAAGGAAAGCAAAATTTTCCTTCCCAGAAAAGGAACCTGCTAGTTCCTAGTTATAACATATGCATGTACCTAATAGGTGTAGCTATAGAAAACTCCACAGTTAAAAATTCAATGGCCCTGTGATAATTCACAAAATAGTTTTACAGGGCTTTAATTTACTATTTATTACTTTTTAATCTACTATTCATTATTTTTACTTGCTAATGGATTACTGTAGCTACCAGCCCACAGTGTGTTTGCATGGGTAGACCTTGGACAGCCACTAGGCATTAGCAGCATGGTGTGGTAGAGAATAAGATTCTGAAAATAGAAGCAAAGATGCACCTGTGACGAACCAAACTCTCCTCAACTTGAGAGAAAACTTCAACAGAACAAGTCATTGAAAAGTAATGGGAGAGGAAGTCTTAAAAAAAAAAAAAAAAAAAAGGAAAAGTAATATCACTCAGTTCTGATTCGAATGTCGTATTTCCTAGTTTTTGCTCTGCTGGTTATTCCTTTGCAAACTTATCTCCCGTCAAGGCCTTCTACATGGAAGACTCTTACTACAGCCAGTCTGCTGAAAGAGTTTTGCTTTGTTTGACAGCAAAATAAACACTGCCATACCTTCTGCAGCAGCCGGTCACCTGGAGCCATGCAGACCACCTTTAGCTTGCCTGGAAACATGGACTTGCCAAGTTTTGCAGCAGCATCCCGGGAGACAAGGCCTCTGCAGAAATCCAGAATACAACGTTACATTTCTCCACACGTATCATTAAGTCAATGGTCTGTGCACCTCAGCCAACTGTCCCTTGGGGGCCTCAGGTGTGAAGATGGTCCAACAGTAACCTCTTTGTTTGGGCTCTACCACTGCCTCTTCTCTGAGAGCGGTTCTCTCTTGCAGTCACCTTAGTTTTTGTTTCTTCTGCCTGACAAGTGCATCTGATATCCAATGCAATGTGGGACAACTCACATGGACTGACTCGTTACTCCCAAATCCTGGGGAATATGAAGTGCTTAGCACCACCAGAGCAGTACGCGGCTCTCTCCCAACTCGGGTGTCTGAAACAAATTACTCCACATCCATCTCCCTCCAGATAAAATTTTATGAGAATTTTCATCACCCTCAAGGTTGGCTGATGGAGGAAATGTGGATGTACTCACATAATTTTCACACGGGCCTGATAATTGCTAATGCTCAGTCTTAAGATGGCACTTCACTTTTACAAATCTCTGTATAAACTATTTAATTAATGATAAGTCCTTAAATACATTGAACTAATGCAACTTAGAATGAGTGATGCGTGCACACAGGAGGAGTGTTAATTTTATTGTGTCATATTTGGGTATAAAGCAACAAGAAAACTAGACCATGGTGCCACGGGCGCTGGTTTCCTTTGCACAACACCAGTAGTGCCAGTGGAGCTATTTACTGATTCTGGCTGGTTTCAGCAAATGCAGAATCAAGCCTATGAATCAGCATCAGCTGTTTGTCACCTTAATGCTACTTTAAAGGGACATATGGCAATATTTGTAATTAATGAATAGTATTTTAATGTCAACAATGTCAACATAGCATTGGCTTGATGAAGGACCATCACCTGTTGGAAGAGGTCACCCTGGTGATTTTGTGGTATGAACCTGCGCGTGCTGGTGCAGTTACCTCGCCAGAAAGCCAGGAGCGAGTCTCTTCTAGGTGGAAGAGCAATGCAAAAGTTTGGGACTTTAGCATCCTGTAGGCACAGTCACTGCATCCTCACAGCGACCCGGCAACACACTTTGTGCTCTGCATCTGTGTTTGGAAATACCAGAAACTATCTCAATATAATACATTTACAATTGCATTTGGAATGTCTTTGGAGTGACTGGCAGATAGATCAATATTTTTGATATAAGTGACCTTTCAGACATTAAAAAAAAATCTTTTCAAGCAATCTGCATCTAAAGCATTCCATTAACGTGCAGTTATTAAGCTTTCTGTGTGCGCCTCAGTATTTATAAGGAGCTCGGCTATTCCAAGTGCAGATAAGTACTGCACATTTTCCACCTAATTTTCTCATCCTCTTAACCCTTGGCTGGAGGGAAATGTCAGCAACTGCCACTTCAGAGGTTGCATAGCAGAAACTTCAGCCAATGACCAAATTATGAGGGCTAATTGCCCACCCTTGCTGTGCCTTGGTGCCCAAAGGGATCCGCTCAGCATCATCACCTGGGACAAGAGTTGGGTCTGAATGGCACATGCAACCACCTTGGGAATGTTTATAACAGCAAAAAAAGCCCCAGCAGGTTATTAAAAAAAAAAAAAAAAA
>VZSV01000199.1:1037682-1072893 GCA_013398735.1 Nothocercus julius | reverse complement strand
CTTTCCCAGTGGCATGGTTGTTATTTAGCTACATGAAAAGTACACTTGGTAGCTATGGGAGTAAGTCTTTGCAAGAGCCAGCCCAATTTTTTTCTTTTTCAAATAACAGTGCACAGGTTTCACAGAGGAAAATAAAACCAGATTTATTTGCTACTAAGCTGCAGTGATAAACAGGGGCAAAGAGGATTAGGTGTTCCTTTGGGAAATGTGTCTCCTCTTCATATTAATTACACTGACGGTCGGTTATTGATGCTGTGTCAGCTTTGGTTTAGGGCTTTTAAAGAAAAAAAAGGAGAATTGATGTGACAGACAATGCACGCCACTGTACTTCCTTGTTACTTAAATAAACAAATGAAAATGCCATTAAAATTATGAGGCCAAGCAAAAACATTGAAATAAAACTACAACCAAAAGCCCTCAAACCACCCAACTTTGCTGTGCTGGGGAGAACATAACATGCGTAACATCCTCCTTGTGGAATGAGAACATCCCCTTGCACAACTCCCCTTTGATCTGAGTTTTCCCAAATTGGGTGTGGGTTTGAGTGATTTTACTCTTGGGGAGCCATGAGGAGCTCCAGCTCTGTAAACCGCTGCAGTTCTCCACGCGCCCTTGCGAGAAGTGACAGAAAATAACCTGAATTTGCCCTCGCTGTGATGTTTCTGCTTCGGAGCCCCAGCGGGACACGCACCAAGCCCCGCTCCCAAAGCACAGCAGGAGAAGCTTGTAGCAAATTCACACCGTAGCAGCTATGCTCACACAAAGCAAGGCAGAAAGAGGGGAAAACGCTTGGGTTTTATAAATAATGCAAGAACTGTTTTGATTAAGAGAATGAACTACGGAGGAAAGGGTGAAAGAAGTGATTTGTGTTTGAAATGGAAAGAGGAGCCTAATGCTTTCTCAGATCCCGCTTCCCGTAGATTTCCAAAAGCCCAGTTTTGTGCATATCTGTGGCAGCGGCCCCATCATGGTTCTTAAAACAGCAGTGGAAAAAGTCAGTGGGTAAGAGGATATTAATCCGTAAACAGCTCCAGTCCCTCCTCCTTTCTTTTCAGTCATTTAATCTTCTTCAGTTTTCCCCAGTTTTTATTTCCCCCCGTTCCCAGGACCCCTTCAGCTCCTCCAGAAAAACCCTGGCATTCCCCTGGAAATACCCACACTTGCGTGACACAGGGATGCTTCTTTGGTTTAGAGAGACTGCAAAATGCAGCAGAGCAGGGTGGCTGTTCGCACACGTATACAAAACAGCTGCTTTAAACCCCAACATTGGATAGCGTATAAATATTTATAACGTTCCCTGCCTACAAACAGGCAAGCTTTCCTGCTTCAGCAGCTAAATGCATGTTT
Source organism: Nothocercus julius (assembly GCA_013398735.1). Classification (NCBI taxonomy): domain Eukaryota; kingdom Metazoa; phylum Chordata; class Aves; order Tinamiformes; family Tinamidae; genus Nothocercus; species Nothocercus julius. The sequence continues at coordinate 1,071,546 of VZSV01000199.1, read as the reverse complement.
GGTTGTGCTCCTAGAGGTTGATAGCAGCTATTTTTTCATTACAACAAACAGCTGGGTTTAAAAAAAAAAAAAAAAAAGAAAAAGAAAAAGAAAAGAAATTTCTCCACAGCTCACTTTTTCTCCTATGGCTTCTCGCATGAAGCAAATGAAGCAAGGAGGCTTTCAAGGAGTCTTTCCTGTTGAAAGAAGAACATCAAATTGTATGTGCACAATTTTGAAAGCCTAGCTTAGTGCTTCTTATTTTAAGCACATACAAAAATAAGAAAGCAATATAGACATTATGAATATTTATCAGTTCTGTAACTGGTTTCATCCACGCACATCCAGCTGCTTAATTTCTGTTTTACTGACTTTTGAGTGAACAGCCTAGTGAGCCTAGTGTAAAAACCCTAACCTGACTATGCTTCAAGCAACTGGGTCCAGTTGTCCTACGTCTAGACCAGCATTTATTACACATAGGAAACATAACATGGATTCCCAGCAAAGGAAATAACATGGATTCTTAGCAAAAGGCTTTCTTGCCTTGGGGTAGCATACGTATCCACAGAATATGGAATAAGGGAAATTCAAAGGGGTGGGTAGAGAGCACACACTGAAAGTGGAAAAAAAAGTATCATCGAGCTAAAAAACACAGAAAAATCCAAATATTTTAAAGGAGAAAACTTGAGCAGCCAGGTTACCCTGATGGTAACATCAGTTACAATCACGTCCTGAGCACCTTCATTTAGGAGAATGTGCACAGAATACTCTACCGCCTTTTTAGAGGCAGAACAATCTGGTCATCAGGCAATAATCAGAGTGACAGTAATCACTCCAGCTAGCAGAGGGGACTTTTCATAGCACAGGATGAAAGAAGAGCCCTTTTGATGCTCAGCATTTAGCCTTGCAGTTGTCAGGGTGACTGGAGAACAGCCGCAGACTGAGCTGGATGAAACGGGGGGGAGGAAAAAAAGTTTTTTGTTTTTTTTTCCACGGACAAAATCAATTTTACGGAAACCAAACATTGTTTTTTAAGTCATACAAATCATACTAAAAATTACTGAAAGGGCTTGAAATAAAATCAAATGTTTGATTTTATCTGGCTGTGAACGAATACAAAATTCTGGGAAAAGGTGAAGCCTGACATGGCAAAATGTTTACAAAATGGATTTCTGTATTCCAGTCAGCTTTAAGTGAGTGAGAAAGAAAAGCCTTAAATGTAAGAAAAGAGGCAAGAAGAGCAGATAATGATATTTTTAAGTGATTTCTGAGCTGGTCCCCTTCTTTGCTCTCTGCGGTCCGGGTCCGCTCGGATTTCACACTGTGGCTGGCAGGGGCAGACCCGGTGCAGCAAGATTCCCCAAACCCAAGCTGCAGCTCCGGTGCTGCTGCCAAGCAGCCCCACTGGCTTGGTGACCTGCCTGTTGCTAAACTAATCCGAGGTGACTCACCTTAAAAGCTGCAATGACCCTGCACCTTCCTAGAAAGGCATCTCCCTGACTTCAGGGACTAAATCAGCTGTTACATTAAGACCCATCGCTGTGGCCCAAGGGTTGGGATGCGCCATGTACAGGAATTGTTTCCTTCCCGAGCGCTGTGCACAGGCCAGCACTGTCAGCACACGCATGGAAGGACCTTGGGTCTCCAGGCAGGACGGATCAGAGTCCATCCCTGACCCAGAGGAGCACCGTGAAAATAGCATTTGTCAAGCACCTAGCGCTGGAGTAATAAATGCCACATGAAAGTCTCCAAAGAAATGAATAACTCATATATTTTTCAGAACTGAGCTTGTAGAGCATTTGGTAAATAGCCCATTAAACACTAAAAGAGCAGCAGAAGTGGAGGGAACGAGGGCCCACGCACCCTGCACAGCAGCCAGAGCTTGGTGGGGACGATGCCATGCACTCAAGCCACACAAGGCTGCCATCTTTTACATATGGGGAAAGAAACCCCGTCACACCTTCTAGCATTGAGTGCTCTACTGGGCAACTATAGCAGCTCTTCAATGCTGCCCTGGGTGTGCAGTTACCTTGTATATTTGATTTATATTGTCATTTTCTGACTCGGCACAGAACATGTAAACAACACTGTTGGAGGAATAAGTATTGCAAGATGACTTTTTTTTTTCACTGAAGTCTAAAGGAAAGAGCAAAGAGTACAGAGAAGTAGTGCAAACTGGATTGGTACCTGCATGATGGCTGTTAATGCTGTCCACAGAGAATGTGGGCTTGCAGGGGCAGAAGTCTTTTCCAAGTCCTGTTGAATAAAAACAACATAATGATGAAGAAAGAGGACAGAAAAGAGCTTCAAATTTGGTCAAAACAAACTCAGGTTACCTAAACTGCATGGCCTGTTTTCATTTTTTGGCTAAAACAACTCAATGAGGATGTGTTATGTTATGTCAGAAAGGGGGAAACTGCCATCTGCCAGTTTGCAACAAAGCCAAAAATATCTTCTCATCCACGTACCAAAAACGCTTGTGTGCCACATAGACTTGAGCAGCTGGCAATCCTAGCAGAGCAACAAGCTGCTTCGGTGCTTCAACACATGCTGAAAGGAAAACAAAAGGAAAAGAAATTGGAAGTAGCTAGAAAGGAGCAAGTCACTGAGCGCTGAGCTGGGTTTAGCCCCCAGATGCTCTGCAGCCCTGGGAAGTGCAGCTCTGCAGGGTGTTTGCTCATGGCAGCGATGTAAAATTCAGCCGCCTTCCCCGGCTCAGGGAGTCCAGCCGCAGCAGGTCATGAACTCCCCTGTAACAGGTAGAGTCGGTTTTGCCCCTCAGCCACTTAGCTCCTACAGATACAGACCAAGGGCGCTTGCACGCCCCTTGCATTTCAGAAATGTCTCTGATTTGGGGGACAATCTTCATAGGCCCTGCTGTTTGTGATAAATATTCTAAACATAGCGTTCTGCTTTCGTCTGCCCTGTTGGCAAGCACTGGCTCGCTTGGTAGCAACCTCTCTGAATTTTGCTTGTTTGCTTTTGCTACTGCCATCTCATGTCAGTACATCAGGAGCGTATGTGCATAGAGGTAAAACCAGAGGGCCTTCAAGCACAGCATCAGACTCTGAAGCTCCCTCTTTCTCTCTGTAATATCTTACTAATCATTTTTAATATCTCTTTATCCTTCTGATGGTTCCCCTCGTGACTTCCTGTGAACTCATTTGAAATAATATAAGCTGGTGCAGCCTGGAAAAAAAGATAAACTACAAAAGGTATCCTGAAAAAGAGAAAACATTGGTTTTGTTTTTCTTTCCTTACATATGGGAGAAGAAAATAGGGACTGTCTTCAGACAAAGATACTGGTTGTTGCTTCATTTATGTTTTTGTGGACGTCAAAAATGTTTCAGGATTGCATATCACTCCACAAGGAAAAGGACAGGGGATTTGGAAGGATAGTGTGTTTTGTTTCTCGTATTTCTGGTTTGTTAAAACCCATTTTTCAGCATCCTGCTGCAATGTAGCCTTTTCTGACAAAGCGATGAGACACACTTTTATGCACAGTTCTACGTTGCAGCCTAAATCCCTTCCTAGACATGAATACAAAATGTAGCTACACCTGGGATTTCAAATGTTATTAAGGAGAAATCTCCTATTGACACAGAAACTTAAGAGAAACTCTCTAGGCCTGGAAAAGTTTGCACATTACTCAAAGAGCAAGAAAAATAGAAGATTTCACAACATTCCACATTGTGCCAATTATAAGACTTGGCCAAGGCTCCATTTCGAAAACTGCAGCTATTTTGTCTCCTATCCCTGTACCATGACGGTAAGCGTTCCTAGAGCTGAGGCACTTTAAGAAGCTGTGATTTTGCATGTTATGGCCACTGTTCCAGAGAAATAAGCTGGACTGAAGGAAACAGTGTGCCTGACCTAATTAGACCCTTTCACGGGGGTGGCTATGGGACGCAGACGGCGTCGTTCCAACCCCTGCTTAACGCAGCCGGGGCAGCAGAGTAGGCAGTGTGATGACCGATGGGGCAGTCGCTTATCTAAACATGTGCTTCGGCTGACTTTTGCAATGTTATAAAGCATCCAAGATATCTACCTAGGTTAGCCAGACATTACCACAAATTGCAGGAGAGCCATGGGTGGTTTGCAGTACCTAACATGATGCCAGATGTTAGGGAATGGCATTGAGCCTTGTAGTCAGCATCACACACATCATCTTTGAAATCTCGCTTTCCTTTCTAGGCTTTCTTCCCAATCACATCAAGCAAAACTTTCTGTGCCACCCAAAGCCTTGTTTGTCTCTAGTATTTTTACTTCAGAAGCCCTTTCGCTTTGTGCTAAGATCTCAGAATCCTTAAGATTCTGATGTCAGAAAAAAATAAGCACTGTCTATGTTCCTTGTCCTGAATTCTATGGTCCATAAAGCTATTTTTGGTCAATGAACGGAGACAGGCACTCGCAATAGACAGTTCACTGCCATGCTAAGAGCAAAATGGTAAGTCTTTATCTGAAGCTGCCTATTATTCTTCAGCTGACTGCTGGAAAAGCCCAGATAACTTGCCCCTCCCAGACCCTCACTTTTAAGAAATTCAAAAATAAATTAGAAGTATTCTGTACTTTGAATCAGATAAAGATCACAAATAAATCACGCTCAGCATTTGTACTCAGTCTGAGTTTCTCTGGCAGCTTGCAACAGAATACTCACTCTTCAAAGGCAGTGCAAGTCCTCCACCTTACACTTCAAGGAAGTAACTCTTTAATCCATTATGTTGCTAACTTCATTATAAGAACATACAGAAATTTCAGATTTATCAGCACAAAACATTTCAGCCTATTAGTCAAGGGAGTTGCATTCAGATCTCTATGAACACAAATAACACAGTGCTATCTCTGCAGGTGTTGATTAAACCTTGAATGAGGAAGAGAAGATTGGGTCTTAGGCTCCTGGAATGATATAAAGAGCTTAATTTAAAAAACCCATCTATGCAACGAACACCACCTACTTTCTATTTCTCAGGATGCAAATTCACTTTCAGTGAGTAACATTAATGGCTGTTTTTTGAAAGTAGTCATCCTGGCATGTATGTTGTGATTTTAAAAGTTTTCCAGGCTATTAGAAGGCAATATAAAATTCGTGAAGGGTCGGGCGCTTCTGAAACTTCCATGCAAGTCTTTATTTATTGACACATAGGGTAAAATTGTCTGAAGTCTCTGAAACACTTAGGAACTTCAGCCTATGCTGAAGACAGACAGTGGGCTTAGATTCACAGTCAAGCTAGTATGGATTACCAACAAAACCAGCATGGCTTAATAAGGTATCACTTACTGGTTGAGCCACTTTTTACTTGCAGGCAAGTCCCTGGTCAGACACAATGGGAAGTTACACTGTTCAGCTTTGCACTTCTTTGTGTACCTTTTTTTCTTTTATTTTGCAAGTGGTTGTACAGCACCAGCCCTGCTGTTGCTCGCAGGCCAGGGACACATCCAGCCCGATAACGTGGCTCTGCCGACACATGGGCTCCTGAACCCTCAGCCTGCCTGGACCGTGACTCCCTCGGGGAGACAGCAAGACCCCTTGTCATCTCAAGGCAGGGCTTGGGGTTCCAGCACAGCCAGGTACCAAATTCCACCCTCGCTTATTTAGGCCTTTTAACTGAAGTGAGAGTTGTACTTCATGTTTTGGAATAGACCTGACCTGCAACACAGATTTCCACCATAAAAGTTATGACCCTGCCCATGGCACTTCACAGCACTTCAACTCATCATTAGCTCATATTTAAGTTGTGAGGAAAGATCATATTAACCCAGGGTGTTGCTGATAGACGTCTGTCTGCTTTCAGAGAAAGTCAATTATTGAAATTAGGAATAGGAATGAAGATGATTTCATTACTTGTAACAAAAGTTCTTTGAAAAGAAAAGAATAAAAGGCATTTTGGCAAATATTTTCTGTTTCATGCAGTGACTAGAATTCCTGACTGCATAGAGCATTACAAAAACTACCAACATCCAAGTAGCTTTGGCCCACCAGCTCTGTCAAGACTTTGGGTTTTGACCTCACAGAAAATATTTTCATTCGCTTTTGTTTTTTTTTCTGTTGAAAGGTTAAGATTTCAGTTCTGCAGAGATGCAAATGTTTACATGTGGTGGGTAGTAAGCTGCAGAGCATCGCAAGCAGCAAAAAGCCATTACTCTCTGTCTGTGATTTTAGCCTTACGCAGGGAGCCAGCACAAACCTTATGCTGCACTGACGCAGACTCCAACACCATAGCAGAGATGCTTACTTACCCACACGCATTGCCTTGTGTGGGCACGGAGGTCTAAAGCTAAACAGCTTCCCAAAGAGGCGTTGAAAAGTCTCTGTCCTGGGGAACCTGCCACCCAGGCCAGCAAAGGTTTGTAGCTCTGCAGCTCTGGGTCAGTTAAAAAAAAAAAAGGCACAACATCCCATTTACAATTCAGACAGAGGTAGAAGCATTTAAGAGAGCCAGATTGTTCATGAGAGAGCTATTTTATAGTATCTACTGAGTGAATTTGATAGGATCTTCTAACATGGCCTGATTCCCTTCATTACCTGGTTATCTAAAACTTCTGATCCGTTTGGTAATTTGTCTGTCACTAACTTTTAATCATAAAACACTTATGCTAAGAAGCAAGGGAAGGGAGGAAATCATCTTGGCGCTCATGCATTCACAGACCTGCCTCACCCCTCTTTTTTTTTTTTCATTTAATGGAGAGACTCAATATCCAAACTCTTCTTGTTGTGTGATAACAAACTTAATTGTCCCTTGAGGCAAATACTGATCTCATCTTTGTCCTGCTCCTTTGCCTCCTAGATCAATACACCCTGATACTGCCTTCAACGTGTCAAAAAGTGTGCCTGATACAGTCATTCAATCAGACAGCCTATTATCTGTTGAAAGACTTCTTAAAAATATACCATAAAAATAAATGCTGATATTCAGTAGCTGATATTGTCAAGCAATTTCCACTCAAAGAATAAATATCCACTCAGCTACAAACTTTCTTAATAAGCTCCCTGGCCATAGAGGCTGGTTTTCCATCTTCTCTCCAGCAGGAAGTCTGCAGTGTTGGTCATAGCAAATAAATAGAATGAGACACAAAGCAGCTGAGAGCTTATACATGAAAACCTATTTCCAGATTTCCAGCAATAGACCATTTCCCAAAGGGTTCTCTACGGAAAATAGGGATGTTTGATTAAAACAGATATCTGAGAGTGGATCTTGATTTGCTATATTGGTAAGTGCTGTGCTGGTAAGTACACTTGAAGAACTAGCACACAGGAGTGCAGTAGCCAACAGGAAACTATTACAAATCATGAAAACTCCTCAGAAAACAAGCAAACAAACAAACAACAGAAAAGCACTATAAACTGTGCAATCCTGTAGCCATGTGGAACAAATAAACACACTAATACTGCACATAAAAAAATAGATATGTCTACATGAATCTAATGTAATGAGCTATAAAACAATCATTTTTGTGATACCAATTATTTTTTGATAATAATGCCAAGCAGATAAACAGCTGAATGAAAATTGCCCTCCTTTACATACATTTGTTTTTACACACATATAGGATCCCTATGCTAAGTATTTGGAATGCAAAACATGATAGTGTATCAGTAAGGCTTGATTGATGGGTGCTACACCTGCTATGTTACCACCAAAACAGGGACACAGACCTGAAGCCACCTGATTTCACACACTAGCTCTAGTGTAAACCACACAGAAAACCTCTTTCCTAGCTGGTAGGCATACCTATTGCTTTCTCCCTGCCCCGTTATGTTCTGCGTACCAGCTTTCCACACCTCCTTCCTACATCCCAGTCTTGCCACAGACAGACCAGACAACTTCTCTCTGCAGTTTTGAGAAATGCTGCTACTTCTAGCTCAGAGGCAGCAGTGCTAGAAAACTGGCAGAGGAACAAGAGTCAACAGGAAGTTCAGCAGAGGGAGATGGGATTCCCATCCCAGATATGGGATGGGAATGCAGGAGGTTCTGGTAAAATTAACTTATTAAATACTGATTGAAATTAGTTTTACTTAATATTTTCCACAGCAGAAACACAGTTTAACAAAATGGTAGGTGGTAATAGGTAGAATGTTCTATCTTATTGCTCCAGTGCAGTAGCAACTCCTAGGACATGCGGTATGAACAATATCAGTTTATTCTCCATCAGTGACCTTCATAGCAGCCATAATGCAAAATAGCCCTTGGGCAGCCTTATATCCCTATTTCAGCTTGAAAGGGGGTTAGGATCTCATCATCTGCTCTTTAATTAACCTTACTGTGTCTTTACAACAAGACCATTACTGTTCCTTGGCAAATAACCCAAAGCGCCATTTGCAAGGTAGCTTTGCCTCGAGGCAGGGTGCAGCCAGAAAACAACAGAAAACAACAGCATCAAGTGCTGAGTTGAAGTTTATTATGTGCAGCATATGCAGAATCCTCTCGAGTCCTGGAAGACAGAGCCTTCCTAAATCCCTTCTGAGTTAGTGCCTCCGCCTCCTAGAGAAAAAACAAATATCTACTGCCTCTTAAATGAAGCAGATGAGAATTTCTTGGCATTAGGGATCTTGAAAAATACACTCTGGCTTTCCCCCTGGAATATCTGCTACAGTTTATTTTTCTTAAATGAGCATTCATGTACTGTTTTATATTTACAGCATCTGCCTGTGTAAATTCCTAGCATAAACCTGTATGAAGCAGCACACCTAAACCTGTCATTATAAATGCATTTGCATGGATGCAAAACTCTCCCTCCAAGGATTTCAAGCATGCCTGATTTCCAGTCCTTGCATCTTATCCCTAGAGACCTGCCTCCTCTAGAGCCCTAAAAGATGTCAGAGCAGGGGGGTTTGGCTTGCCATTTGGACACACAGGCAAACACAGTGAGGATTGTGCCTGAATGATTTTGATTTACAAAACTAGGTTAGAGGTATTTGTCTGCATCTGGAGTAGTGAACAGCAACTGTTCAACAGCAGCTGGTCACTGTTTCTCTTTTAGCAGTTTTCTTTTTTCTGCTTTCTGGATAGGGGAGGAATAAGTTACATTGGATGCTGCAACGGGAGTGCTTATGCTGGAGAAGGCTTATTTCGTTATAAAACGTCCAACTTTCTACTACTGGGTGGACTTTTGGGACCATACTATTTAATCTGACTGAAATATGTCCTTTTTGGATTTTTTTACCTTCAGCTACTTGCTCCTTGCCAGCTCATGTCCACAGGAGCACACATTTTCCTCCTTGTGTGTGGACTTCAGCAGTCAAGCTATATGTTCTCTGAGTTTGCCCTGTTCTTCTGGAATAGCCAGGACTGCGAGTTCCTCCGGACATCTGCAGATTCCATAGTTTGACCAGGGGTAGCTGTGTGCCCTCAGTGGGCTTCCAATACAGCAAAATACTGTAGAGAGAAAGGAGGGTTTCATTCCTGCTGAAACATTGGTGCAAAAAGACCATCATCTAATTAAAGAATGAAAGACTTCAGACATTTTCTACACAGTACTATGGAACGGAGTTGCAGTGACATAGCAAAACACGGAAGAGACGATCTTACCTCTTGCTCTTTCAGGCTAACTCCGTCCTGTGCAGGCGGCACACGTGGAACATCAGCTCCAGGACCAACGGGATGTTCGCCCTGCAGCCATCAGGCAACAGGTCTGGCAGAAGTGGATCCTCTCTCCTGCAGGCTCCGCACACTGCCTACCTTTCAAGCTAGGCTACCTCTTCTCCACTTGCACATGCTCTCTAGGAAGACAGCTATTAAATAAAACGGGGCTGCATTTCGGTGCTCTGCTCTGTTTTGTTGATGTTGCTCATAGTAAGCAGCTTGTTGTTGCACTGATATTAGAGATAACTTTTCCTGAAGGGAAGCAAATGCTTAGTGTAAGCTTTTAAACTGTTCTGGTCAGGCTAAACCACCAAACTTGTTATAAAGCTTTTATGTAAATTACTACCAACAACATTAGCATATTAATTATTCCTCTGTGAAATCTTAAAATGTTAATCCACCACATATTGCCAATTAAAGAGGGCACAGATATGAAACTAGGCAGAGATAACGCTCTCAGGTTCAACAGAGATTTCTTCTACCTGTCAGAAGAACCAGCTTTTATTTTTATGTTTAGATAGTGAGCTGAAAGGACTGCCTGTCTTGACTCACCACCACATGGTAACTTACTACACATAGCTTGACCTCCAGTATCATCTCTGGTTTGCCCCAATCTGCATGGTCTTCTGGATATCACTAAGTATTCAGATTCCACTCTTTCCAATAACAGTTTGTTATGGAATCAGGGAGGCCAGGGAAAGCCTTCCAGTTATGTTAGTTAGACCCTGGATTAGACCATTAGCAAATGAAGCTAGACTGATCTTGGGTTTGCTTGACGGCTGTCTCGCATTGCATTGCAGTGCACAGCCAAAGTTCACTTCAAAGGTTCATTTTATTTTTAGTCCTAGTCATTTCAGTGCTTAGGATTCCAATTTTATTTACAGGTACTTTATCAATGGATCTGTGGAAAGAAAAAAAAAAAAAGGCATTACTGTCACAGCTATGCCATAATGGGGCAACACTGCAGAACCTGTCTTTCACTCTCCTCTTAGAGGATGTATCTCTACGGGTGGAGCCGCTGAAGGTCTATGGGACTCTGCAGAAGCGAGCAGTATCCCAGGGCTGTAATCTAAGGCACACTTCCAGACCTGAGCTCTTCAGAAGACTAGCTAATATCCCACCTGCAGGGAAGTTCACGTCTATGGCCCTGGCTCAAGGTGTCTCTCCTGTAAGGGTATGCACGTAGTGCTGGGTTCAGGGACTCTTTCTTCTCAAGTTTATACCAAACAGATGCAGAGAATCACCACCTGCCTCTGATTTGATTTCCTCATTTGGCTAATTATTGTGCCACATTAGGTTGAGAATATCAGCCTAAGATTTTCTGGGTAATCATTCCCTGTATCCAAATAATTTACCAAATTAATAAACTTTGTGAATAAAACCCCAAACCACTTTGACTCTTTTCTGTAGTAGGCATTACAGAAGATGGAAAAAGTCCATTTAGCACCTCCATACAGCAGTGCGGACTGCATAACTTCTCAGAAACTAATTAATGAACCAACAAAGAGAGTACCTACACATTAGAAGATATCCAGGACATGCCTTTTCTTAATGCCTTTTTCCAAGAGACAGAAAAATATCATTAGTGAGTCTTTGTGATCTTGGTCAAAAATAATTTCGCTTTCTTTCCCTTTCTTTACTCGTGGTAGTGTGAAGTTGAATTTGAACTTACTGGCAAAGAGCTCTGGGTTCCTCAGGAGAAGAACACTGTAAAAAGTCCAAAACACTATTGGACTGGGAATTACCTAAATCACAGGGAATTAACTAGAGAAGATAGAGCTATTAAACACACTGTAACACAATTGCTTTAGAGGAAATGCTGAGAGATAAGTATTAGGGTTTTTTTTTTTTTTTTTAAAGATAGGAGCATGAAAAAGTGAAATACTGCTAGTATGTCTTTTGTCCATTAAATAAGAGAAGCAATTTGTCCAGGAAAAGCAGAATTCATTTTTATTTCTTACAAATTACATAGCAACAATTGCTGGAAAAAAAAATCTACATGCATGTTACTTTCTGATCATTCCTAACAGGATTTGAAAGATGTATGATGTGAGAATTCTTTTTTTTTCCTCAAGTTGCACACCTATTTTACATATGTAGAGGGGAAAAAAACAAAACAATAGATTCAGTATCATGAGCCTATTGCTTTATTTGGGGTGTAGCTTTGCTTTTCTTGCCATAGCTTAAGGAACATTGTTCCAGTTGGTCAAATTCAGCTGGTGTGAAGAGAGCAAAGGGGAAAAAAAAGTACCAGATTTTCAATAGTACATACACAGCTATGCAGAAACAGTCATGCATACATAGTTACCCTAAAATTTCAGTGTGCTGGCATATGCAACTCTAACCAAAGAACAGGATGACATGGATGCAGAATTACATCTGAGCTCATGTATCAAATAATTATTATCTTTTAAAAATCATTGCCAAATAATTCTAGGTCTCAAATCCCTTGTAAGCTCCTTCCCAGCAGATAAATTGAGTAGAACAAACCCAGCAAGCAGAACCCCTTTGGCCTGAGTATTGTTCTACCTGCCAAAAGCAAACCTCGTCCTATTTTAATAAGCATACCTAGCCAGGGTATTTTTTCACTTACACTCATTTCTCACTTCATTTTAAACCAGTGTTACTTTCCAGGTGTTGAGCACACTATTGTATTGAAGTTGTTAAGTTACCCCTATTCCTACATAAGTTTTAGAGTTTGAAAGATGCAGAGAATCCTTATTAGCACCTTATGGGCAAGATAAACACAGTCCTCTGTTTAAGCTATTTATCTGAGTGCCACGTGCCACATTTTACAGTGGGACCGAGCCTCAAAGCTGGTTGAATGTCTCCATTTCTTAACTGGACAATATGTTATTGAACAATGTATTAAAAATTAATAGGGGGAGGAAAAAAAAAAAAAGGGGGGATGATTTTCTCACATATTTAACTGGTTTTGCAATCGTAGACAAAGAGCGTATTTTCAGCCAAAGCTGCATGCAATCCTGCTAAAAGTCATAAGCCTCCCTAGCTTTAATGGTTCTGCTGGAGCACCCTTATTTATCTGATAAGGATGAACAACATAAAGGCACGTACTAGGAAGCAGACTGGATAGCTGGCTCTGTTCTAGGGAAGCAAGCCCTTGGCTCAGTGCAGCTAAATTGCTCCCTCTGTGTGTCAGCCCCTCGCTGCCTGCCATCACCGGCATTCCTGTGCTCCTTCACATTTCCAGGGACCGTTTCCGCTCCTGCTTGCCTCCCCACCGCGCGCGAGGGACAGCAATACAAAGATCCTCACAGAGAGGATGTACAGCTGCAAGCAGCGCTAATGCAGGTTGCAACAGACACGGAGCAGCCAAAATCTAAATTAGATTCAGCAATGAATACGGACCCTGGGGAGCTCGGGGCACTGCTTTCCTTCCTCTTGCATGGAGAGTGTCAAAGGACCACCCTGTCTCACAAGCATCAGTGGAAGATCAGCTTATGAGCTGCCCATGGGAGACAGCAGAGAAGCTGCAGGAAGGATTTTCCATGGCTAATAACTAGCATTTGGGACTGCCTGGGAAGACAGGCGGTCTTCAGACCGCCAGACCTCCTTCTGGAGGTTCACGAGGCTGCTGACACCAAGCTGGTGGGCTGTGCTGTGGCGTGGCCTGAGCAAGGGCAGTGTGTGGAACAAGGCACCGACATCACGTCAGGGATGCACGGGGTGGTCCTGCTCCTTGCTTGCTCATGCTGAGTGTGGTTTGCTCTTCCACCTGCTCCCCATGCTCCGGCATGGGGAAAGGTGACACACTTTGCCTTCTGGTCCCCCAAAGTCTGAATTCGAGGTGCAGTTAAACTCTTATCTAACGATGGTGGTTCTTCCTTCAGCCCCCAGCCCCCAAACGTGGATGTATTGTCAGAAAAACGGTCCAGCTGTTGGCACTTAGCTGCTTAGGAGCTACAGGCAGAGAGAGGGAATAGCACAGGATTTGCGAAATGAGGGTAAAAGTGGAAGAAGAGACAGAAGGGGTGAAACAAGAGAGAATGTCTTTTGGGGGCTGGGTTGTTTGGTTGGTTGGTTTTATTTGTTTCCTTTTTTCCCCTCTATAGTCCTTCACTTGCAAACGAGCTTCCTTCAGCTCCGTGTGCCCGTTCCAGGCCTTGCCTCCATGCCAGCCTGGGAGTAACTTGGCAGCAGATCAAGCAATCAAGCACGCTTGCATTAATTCAGGAGCGAGGTGCCTTGCCATCACTTTTAACCTTGTCCCCTGCCGCAGAGGGGCTCCCTGCCCTCCCCGCACGCCCCCCAGGCTGCTGCTTGGCGCCCACAAGGATTCATACAATTAGGGGCCGTGTTCAATAAGCACAACAGAGCGGAAATGGCCCAGGTATTTTAGCAACGCTGCCAGCGGAGAACTAATGGAGAACGGTTATTTTATCAGCTTTGAAGCAGACAGCAAAAGCCACCGCTGTCTGAAAGGTCACCAACGCTGCCTGCTCAGCGAGCAGTGCCGCAGGGTGAACTGTTGTGCCCAGAGAAGGCAACGTGGCCCCACAGCCCGTGGGGACCTCGACACCACCGTGGCACAGTTGCCATCACCAACCTCCTCGGTTCCCAGGGGAGGCCACAGGAGAGGCTTGGAGAGGGTGGTGGAGCACTAGAGCAACATGCTGCTGGTGGGACCCAACCCCTGGCGCTTGGCAGGCGAACCCCGCCGGTTGCGTAGCCGCGGTGCTTCGCAAGCCCATGGCGCACTCACCTCGATGCAGCGCCACCAAAGCAAAGCGTCGCTGAGCCCTGCCTAAGGGCCTCCGCGCGCTGCAGCAGGTCCTTATGCTCCAGGGCATCGTTCAGACCTACGCTAGATCACTTGGCCACAAATCACAGTCCAAGCTTGGGCAATGCAGTCAGATCCACTCCATGTTTATGCTCTGTAACAGTATCTTTTATATTAGAGTGGAGCCTTTCTCATCTATCAGCCTTTTCCCCATCATTTGCACAAGTACTGAGGACTATGGCAGACAGCAAGGCAGAGAAGAATGTTCTCTCTTGTATATGATTCAATTTCTCTCGGGTCTTTCTTGTTCTCAGCAAATAGCCTATAGAAGTCTAATATTTGCACCACTTTAAGGAATCAAAGTAAGTACTTCATGGCTCCTGCCATTCCACGGCCCATTTTCCAACTATTTGCTGTAATGAAATTAGAGGTGTCCCTCCCCACTTTTTGTTTGTAATTGTTGAATGCTGACACTTCTAAATAATGGATAGACCAAAACATAAGTCTTAAAACAATTACTGCCACCATAATGAACACTTTGCTCAACTAGTGCTAGATTCAAACGGTTTTAAGTGGTTTGTGATGGTGCTGCTCCATCAGAATTCTCCTTCTTTTTCTTCATGTTGTTCCCCATGGGACTTTCCCAGATAACCCTAAGCAGCAGGCATTTCTGTCTAGTACCTGACATCAAAAACACACAAGAGATCTAAACCCCTGTAGCCCTGCAGCTGGATTTTCTTTTCATTCCCCGGTTTAGTCAGTGCCTCATCTCACTTTGTTCAAGCAAGTTAGGCCAAATATGCACAAGACTCAGCTCCGCAGGTGCAACTTTGGGATGCTTTGTGCGATTTTCCAGAGTATGGAGCAAAACCTGCATCTCTCTTTCGTAAGGGAGAATCAGCTAGGGATCTGCAGGGTGCAGCAAACACTTCCCCAGCTCTAGCCCATCTATTCTACTTGCCTTCACGGTCATCTGCCCACTGCCAGAACCTTCTCATTTTGGATGGTGTGGAGTCTTTCCAGAGCACTGGCAGCTTGAACTCACCCTTCAGATTTATTGATGAATCAGAAACGGCCTCGGGGCCATCAGCAAATGCATCTATTTCACGGAGCCTATTTCGCCTCCCCCAGCAAGCCTCATGTATCCTACAGCATCGCTGGAAGGTGTATTGCCAGCAAGAGCTAGTGTGCAATGCATCTGATGTCCTCCTGATAGAGCATATTCTCATTAGGCAAATCCCTCGGATAACTTGGAACTAATGAGAATGGTTATAGATGCATTAACAAGGTCACTGATAAGAATATAGTCACAAATCACCTAATTAGGAGGGAAAAAAAAAAAATCCAGGCAAGCTCTCGTATATGCCTGTCTTACAAGTGTCCCTGCTGGAGCGAGCTGTGGCCGGCTGCCAGCAACTGCTCCTCTTTCCCTCGCTGCCTGGACGGCTGCCAGAAACACCTCCCTTGGCCTCGGGGCTGCAGAAGGGACCAGGAAGCGAGAACTCCGGGATTCTGGTGGTTTGGTCCGATACAGACGCTGTGTCGGTGATTCAGGACACCCCCCTTCAGAGCGCGGCGCCGCTCTGTGCTGCAGGGCCGCGCACACGCTCGCGGCGCCGAAGCTTCTGCAGGGGCGCTCGCATTCGGCACACGTCTGGCGTTGCAGGACACACAAGCAGGACGCAGTCACTGTGCTGGCCACAAAACCCACAGAAACCAGGGGAAGTGCTCGTCGTGTTTTCAGCGAATCCAAACTGTGAGAAACGGGGTCAGGAAACTCGCAGTCCTCACCCCTTGGCAACTTCTGATTTCTCCAGGTTCTCTTTGCTTTATCAGAATCAGAACAACCACCACCACAAAACAAAAGAAAACCAAAACCAAAACCCTACACACACGCATGCACACACTTGTTTTTCCTACAGAAACAAATCAAAATTACATCTCATTCTGAGGAAGTGGATCAAATGGAAGCACAAAATTCTGCAATTTTATCATTTTATAGGAAATGCTAATTTCATCAAAACCCCCATATATTTACCACTCACACAAAGTAACTTTTAACTTAATGAAAACATTTGCTGCAGTTCCCCAAGAGCTTTCAGCTTAGCTGAATCAGCACCTTTTGAGAGATCACTTCTGTACAAAATCTGGAGGGGTGTAAAATAACTAAATGTCCTCTGCAGCTGAACTTTAAGTACCTCCTTACCATGAAATGGGCTGGAGATTTATTCTACTCCAAATAGCAAGAACTCACCTGTTATCAAGGAAACAATTATAGTATTATCCCATTATGGATTTATAACACAATTAATTTTCAAACTAGCAATAATATAGTATGTACACAGTTACAGTAATGTGTGTATGCGTACATAAACCACTCTAAATATCGAGCACATATATTTGTAAAAGAGAGATAAATAGGCCCAGATGCAAAGTACTTGCATCACTCATCCTGAGTATGTTTATATAAAAGCAGCAAGGATATTTGAGTCATTTGTGGAAAAGGACAGTGCCTTGGATGCAAAGATACAATACAACCACGATATGACCTTAAAGCAGATTTATCCTCCTCTCTATTAATATTCACTAAATGTTGCACACTCTTGCTCAAGAACAGGGAAGTTCCCCGCCCTTACCCATCAAGAGATGCAACTTCATCCTCTCTTGGCACTGTCAAGGTTACTCTCTGTGCCTGAACAAACGATCCCTGTGCAATCTCTTCCCAGCTTCCACAGAATTCGTCTTGTCCTTCATGACCAGCGTGCAAGCGCGCGCGCTAATAAATAACGCCGCCGCCGCACGCTCAGACAGCGTCCTTCACAGCAGCGCTTTGCAAGCCAGTAGAGCCAACAGCAGCACCAAGGCAAAACCCTGCCAGCTGGGATTAAAAAAAAAAAAGAAAAAAAAAAAAACTAAAACTCACATGGACTGCCTGAATATGGAAAGAAATAAAAGTACAGAATGAACCTGGAAAACGAATGTACTCATGCGTTTCTCATGCGTTCAAGGGAAGGTCGTTTCTAGCCTAGCAGCTGACTGCACAGACAACCCCATGCTGGTCCCCGCTCACGCGCTCTGCTGTGAGCTGCTCTGTGCCTCTCTCTGTTCCTGCACGCCATGGACATGCTGAGGCATCTACCAGAGCTGCATCTGCAGTCCCAGCCTGCTGGAGACACCCAAATGGAGTGGGAAGGCTGGTGGCAGGGAGTCCCCTTGAAGGGAAGGACCACGCAGAGGCTGCCTGGCTTTCCGGGCAGGCAGTGGAAGAGGCACGGGGACCTCCCGGGGCGGCAAGGTCCCGTCTGCAGGCACATCTCAGTGCCTGCCTAGGAGGCAGGTGAGAAGAAAAGAAGGGGCTATGCCCATGAGGGAGACACCATAAACCCCTCACTGACCTCCACCGAGACCCACCAGGATGGCTCTGCAGGTCTCCCTCCATAAAGTCCCCAGATACTCAGCTTGGTATCCTTGGCTTTGCTACCTTGGTACCCTTGGTACCTTTGCCTTTGTGGCAGACAGAAGGAATGAAAGTTCCGCAGGTCTTACTGCCCCATAATTCAGGCCTAACCTGACAGCTGATGTCCTCAGAGCTTTAATACAAGAGGAAAAGTTAAAAGGCTATGAGAACCCATACAGTTTGCAATATTTTGGGGCTCAAATCCTAATAGTAATCTCAATAAATCTGTATCCCAAGAAAACGTTTTCTTTGCTTGCTTTTTGTTCATTTGTTTGCTTGTTTTCACATTTGCAGAGGACTTAGTGCTTCTTAGATATGCTGTGCTTTTAACCTACTGAGCATGCTCTTTAGCCTGGATGACTGTAGAACAAAAGATTAGCTTCAGAAAAAAATGCTTGCCTTGAATGCCAAGTGCCACAGCCAACTTTGCTCAGCGTTGCAGGGTCCACAGCCGTCCAAAGCACGCGGGCAGCAAACACCTTGATGGCAAATGAAGAAACAGCGTGGCTGGGTACTGGAGAAAAGGGATACCCTGTGGAACAGCAGCTTGAGAAAATGTAAAATACCTACCCCAGGGACAAGCTTGGGAGTGTCTGGGTGCTACAGTTCCCTCCCTGCTACCCACTGACATCAAAAGAAAATAAAAGGCTTAAAAGCTATCAGAAGTTGCACACCCCACAGTGGCTTTTCAGGGTGGCTGAAGGTCTTAGAAGCAGCAGTACCTGCATTTCAGTCAACTGGCTTTTTTCTTTTTTTGCTCTCTTTTTTTTTTTTTTTTCCTTTAGATATAGGCATTTATTGGAACACTGAAAGAAATAAGTCTTCTGCCTTGCTTCTTGTTTGCAATAGAAATGGTTTGAGGTAACCTGTTTGTCCAGCTTGCATGGCTCTAGTTATTCAAATAGAAATGAAACAAATAATAATAATAAAAAACATTAACAAGAATATCAATCTTTCTGATTTGCTGCTTTTTTTCCTTCCTAAAACAGCTCAGGAGAAGTGAGGCCATTAATTTATTTTAACACATACCTTACAGTGTGGATGAAAACGTATGATTTGCTGCTGGTCCCACAGGGAAAAAAAAATTCTAAATTGATAACGGATTCAGACTGCACCTCAGGCATTAACCTCAGGCCTGCAAAACACTAGTTTAAAAAAAAAAATAAAAAAAAGGATGTCATGTTCTTCCTTCTTAAAGCACCTCCCATCCTTCAAATTGAATCACATTTATTTTCACAGGCAGGTCAATATTTTATCTTGATTTGCCTTATTTAGCTTTCCCAGAGTAGAAATTGGTAAAACAGAAAATCTTCTAATTGCCACGGATTTCGTGCAGAGCTACAATGGCTGCATGTCACCTTGATAAGCAGCTTATCCCATACAGGAGAGCTGTGTGCACAAATTAATGTAAATTGTGTGAAAGCACCAGAGAGGAGAACATGGGGCTATTACGCGCTGAAGAGAGTGATTCACGGTACTGCCACGGGAGTAGAGCAGAGGTGCTCCTGAAAAATCCCAGCACTGGCTTCATTTCACAAATTTTTGTAATCCCATTTTCTAGGGAAAGCAGCTATGGCCTTCAATTCATGGGCCCCATCATACTGAAAAAAACTCATCACCCTGAAGCTGCCTTGTCCTGGGCAGCAGGAATTGGTTACAAAAACAGTCGGAAAATGCCCTGATCACAGCAAACTCGTACTTTGCAGGTAGTTTGCTACTCATGTTGCTGTTGTCACTGATTAAAATGGCGCTACCTTTGAAGTTCACCAAGGGGTCCAAAGCTGCCAGCGAGTCTCTTCCCCTTTTGTGCTCAGAGACTCGCAAACAGCAGGAAAGTTGCTCATCCCCCTCCCACCCCTCAAACTGCATTCAGGAGTTAATTCGTAGTTTGTGTTGACTGAACCTAATTTTTCATGACTTAAGACCAAGACAAGTCCTAAATCAGCATGTTCCCTCTAAATAAATAAATAAATATATTTCATGGAAGAAAAAGCTGAGATGCAGTTCTTGGGGAACACACACACACACACACAATTGCTCAAAGATGGTACGGTCTCTATTTAAGTTATTTGCCTTTTTTTTTTTTTTTTTAAATGCTTTTTCTTCTGCGGCAAAAACTTCACCCACTCTCATGTTCCAGCCCACAGCCGCTGTGAATAGCTTGGAGCACCCACACACACTTTCAGCTGCTACAGGTCTAATCACAGAGGCCTCTGATTTTCTGAACAGCCTCGCTGGAGAAGAGAGGGGTGGCGGGGGAAATAACAAAACAGCACACACACAAAGAAAAAGGAAAAATCATAGATGAATCAAACTCCAGGAAATTTCCAGGTGGTTCTACAGAAGTAGAGCCAGGCCATTAGACTCTCCCCGAGACCATGATATTGCACCTCTTGGCTGGCGTTTCCCAGTCTTTGATCTTTGTGCATAAATTCTCTGTAATACTGCTGGGAACAGCCAACACCAAAGGATCCGACTCCTTATTTAATTTTTATACCCTGAACTGTCTTGTCTCTTTACTGATGAGTGTAATTAGGGACAAATCAGCTCGGAAAGTAGTGGCAATCACTCACTGGCTCCCTCAGTGGGAGGAAGGAGCACAGATAAGATCCTTTTTCTCCTATCTGTCTTTTTAATGGCCATGAAAAAAAGCTTTCAAAATCAGTTGAATGAATCTCATTATTGGAACTTCATTATTGAACTTCATTATTGACTGAGCCCATAATTTCATGGTTAATTATTGTGCATCTAAACTCCCTCTGTTTACAGCTCTCATGAACTTTTACTAGCTTAGTGAAACTCTTGGTCATCAAAAGTGTCCTTTTCTGTTTATCAGGGCTATAACGCTCACGCCTGGGGCGACGTCTTGTCTTGACTTTGGACTCTATAACTTTAGGGTTATATATTAGATATCATGAACACAGGATAGCAGCTCCCATTGCATACTTGAGCCAGCTGGGGATGGCGGGTGAGCCACATTGGTGCAGGAACAAACTTTTGTTTCTCTTGAGGGGACAGTCGACTTAACATTAAAATCTGTGAGAGGGGGTTAGGGAAGCTTCTCTCTTTTCCCTTCGTCAGCTGCTGTGCCAGCTGGGCATTTCCATTTCTTAAGAATATAGTTCTCTCCTCCACAGCAGGGAAACACAAGCAGGAACATTTGTGCAATATATAATAAAATACTTAATCCCAACAGCTTCAAGTACAGGGTATTTTTCCCCCCTTTAATGTCTTTCAGTTAAATGCTATTTGCAGCAGTAAGAGATTGAAAGAAATTCGAGCAGACCTGTTTTTTTTTTTTTTTTTCTCTAAGCAGACTGTCTCTGCAATATCACATGCAGAAACTTCTACTTTTATATAAGCACTAATGAAGCAATGTCAAAACACGCTTCACACAATAGCTCATAACACAAATATTCTCTGCCCCAGCATAGTTTAGCTTTTTAATTCCCATTCAATGAACTAAAACGTAAAAAGTTCAGTCATTCTCCTCATTCAGAAACAATTACTAAAAAACAAAAACAAAACAAAACAAACAAAAAACCCAAAAAAACAAAAAAAAATTGACATTACTATTTACTGCAGCATTTTGACTGTGTGGGAAGGGGCAAAATTCTGCATGGGAAAAGGGTCTATTGAATAGCTAGGACATGATCTTGCTCTCAGTCTTTCCTCAGGAAGATCTTGTACTGATTTCGGGTGGATTCCTGGCTCCTTACGGAGAGCACACGTGGCTGGGACAGCCAGAAAAGTTCCTCCATCACCTCCCACCACCGTGGCCATGCAGCAAGCCTGAGCTTACAAGAAGCACCAGCCACCTGTATTGGGGCCAATGTCCTCCTGCTGGGAAGCACAGAGGAGCTGTCATTTTTCCCTGACTTTGGGAGAAGCCAAGGGTCCTCCACACACTGCAGGATCAGGAATTTCATCAGCTTTCCCCAGGATGCTGTCTGAGGAGGAAATGTTTACCAACATGTAGCATTTGAGGTGCCCTCCATGCAAGCGCTTCTACCCGCAGTCACTGAAGAGCTCTTGGGTCCAACACTGTCGTTCAGCATCTTTCCTCCGAACAGAAATGTTCCTTGATGCAGGCCAGGAAATATATTGAAATTAAGGTTTTTGTGGGATGAAGAAATCTTCGCCCGCTCAATCTCTGCCACAAGAAACTGCTTCCCAAATGATCTTGCTAAGTAAACATATCGCGTTAATAATGTAAGTGTGATGAGGATTGTGCAAAAACGGTATATTCACCTGGAAAGGCTGGTTTTCTGAGCAACACAAACACTTCCAGCTGCCCCCGCACGCTATCTGAGCAGACATCTCTTCTCCACAAGACTCCTGGCCACTCTCTGAACAAGCCTTCTTTTCCTGTATGACAATAATAGCCATTTTAAGGAACTATGGGGGACAGTATTTTACAACCCTGTACATCTTCGGTGCACAAAAGGACATCACCAGCTCGGCACTCCACTTTGCCAAGCAAATCAATTCAATTTCCAAGAGAAGAGGCTAGCAAAGCTAGTAATATTGTTAACATAAGAACTAACTGGAGTAAAGTGTCCATAAACGAACATGCTGGAAATTAAGTTTCTAACTACCAAAAGGGCAAAATTCTGAAGTAAGTGCAGAGAAATATTGATTGCGGGGTGGGGAGGAAAACCGGTATTAGACTACCAAATTTTATAGACCTGGCAAACTTCAATCTCACAACTCCTTCTCAGGCAGACTGATGTACCTGCTGACAGACAACTGAGGAACACGTGAGGCCAGAAAAGCACAGCTCAACTTCCTTACTCTGCCAAAGGAAGGACTCCCTGAGCCAAGGAGCTGGCTCAAAGGCTCATCAGATTTGAGCTGTTGAGCCTGCCTAGCACGTGCACGTCACCGAAAAGCAAGGCAAGGACAGAGAGCACCATTCGTGCCCTTGGTCTACGCTAGCCGGAGATGCATTCACCCTTTCAGAGGTTCTTAGGGCGTCCGTTCATTTGGGGCACCAGCTCCTTTGCCTGCTCTTGAAGCGCATCCTTCCAGCAACATCAACACAGGAGCCGGCAGCCCTGCGGACCTCATCGTTTCCGATTAAAATGGCAACATCTGCACAGTATAGGAAGCAAAAAAGCTGGAAAACTAAGGAGGTCAATAGCTAAGTTTAGCCATCAGAGGTGAATGTGACCTAATTAAAAAAAGTGTGATGAAATTAGAGCATTTGGCCTAATTTTCATGCATTGAGTATTATCTCAGGAATACGGATAAGAAGAGAGCAAACACTTGAGAGCAACTGGCAGGTAGGACGATCCCTGGGCTGCACTACACACAAAGTTTACTTTTCAAATGGACAGCTAGATGGATAAAAATGAGAGAGGAGGCTAAGCTCCTGGGGACCCCAGCTCCTTCCTGCAGGAAAGGGGGAGCACCAGCCTCCCCCTTTCCAAATCACATCCACCTGTTCCTCCCCCTCCGCTGGCTTGCCTTGGACAGCCCTGTGGAGGTAACCCCAGTGGTGCTGCTGGTTTGGGGGGAGAAGGTTGCTGTTTGGGAAGTGTCGGTGGGGAAAACAGGGAGGATTGCATGCATTTTGCTAAGGGGAGGAGCGCCCTTCTCCTTTTCTCATGTCCTAAGGTGACAAAGACATTGCTAGTTCCACCTATTGGTAGGAAAGCAAAACAAATTTGGCTCGTTTTCTGAAGGAAGGAATTTCAAGATTTGCTAGTGCCATCTATGAGTGAATGCAGAGAACTGCCCATATTTCTTTGCTTCTGTTTTACAGATAACATCTTGCCTTATCTGCAGCCATGTACAAGCTTGGTAAACACAGCCTTCCTACAGCACTTTAGCACGTCCACTGAAATAAATCCAGCCAGAGTTAACTGAACTTTAAAGAAATTGATGTCCAAAGCTGCTGACCTGCTCCTCCATCACTGCGATAAATCCAGACACAAGCCTGAAGGAGGTACCTGGGCTCCTCTCCCCAGACTGCCTTCATCACAGTGAACTAGAGCCAAAATCTGTGGATGCCTGGATAGCTCCAGGTGAGCTCTGAAGCCGGGCACCTTCCCCCCGCCCAGCACTGCGATCGCTCTGTGCAGCAAACACGTCCTAAAGCAGCGCCAGCTCCGGGCTGCGAGAGCCGCTGCAAGATCCCGCTGCTGTCCTGCGCTTCCCCTCGCAAAGGCAAGCGCACCCTGCCTGGGATCCCCCCCTGGATCTCGCCAGGGAGCAACTTAAAACCTCGGGGTGATAATCATCTTTTTGCTCTGCTTTATAGGTTGAATTTGAAACGCTACTGAAACACATCGTTAGAGACTGTCAATAGAAGGGACGAGGGAAATCGCATGCTTGAACATTTCCTTTTTCCATGTTTCCAAATGAACCAATTTCAAAGTGTGCAACTTACCCCTGAGAGGACCTGGGTTTTTTTATTTCTCCTCACCTCTATCTCGTTCTGCCGCTCCTTTTTCCCTTCAAAAGGGGCAGCAGCAAAGGAGAAGTGGCAATACAGAGAGTAAAGACCAGAAATATTTTGGATTTCATTAGAGAAAATCCTTGAGAAATAGACTACAAAATACTTTGGAAAATGTGTTGTATCCCAGAGGAGAAAAGTTAGCAATACGTGTTGCTATAAGTGAAATATGGACAAAATATTTTGTGGCTCTTCCTACTATATATTAAAAAATAAATTAAAAGTACAAGCAAAGTCTCAGAGCAGGTCCTGCTCTGACCTTTCTCTTGTCTCCACAAGCTTTCACATTTTTATGTTGCATGTCTAGAGCACATTTTTCTTCAGATTTTATCTCTTAGACTAAGATCAAAGGAAATAATCCTTATTCCAACTAGTGGAGGGTCAACTGGGAAAATATGCAAGTACCTTAGTAGTGGAGCCCCAAGACAAAAAGCTCTTCTAGAAAATCCACACGTGTGTCAGTATTTAAAATAACTGCTGATAAATATTTCCAGCACACAGCCTCATGCATAAGCCTATGCACAAGACTCATCCTTTTCTAAACTGTGTATTAATAGACAGCAAAGACTTCAACTTCTCGACCCGTGATTTATCTACTTGTGTACATATCAAGAGTCTGTGTAGGTACACACTGGGAAGCGAGGGCACAACTGCTGGAAAATATATCACAAGATGTATTACTGCAATTTCAGCACAGTGCTCTAGTTCTTTCACTAGGTAGGTTTTAGTCAAAGTCCTCTATCTGACCTGTTTGCCTGAGGAATTACCTTTCCTTTGGAGGATACCACCACTGAATGGTCAAGCTACAGCTACTTATCTGGAATAGAATGGGAGAAACTTCATTTTCTATGTGTTTTACTAGACATATGTTTTCTTCTAAGGATTGGTGAGTTTTTGTTTTGGGAGAGGCAGCAAGGATACACTTAGATTCCAGGGGATATTTGACTATGGTAATTCCACGGCTGTGGTTCTACACACCGCTATTTGAGCCTGGGTTTAAGTGGCAGCAGCCACCTTGTCCATCCCTGCCTGGGAAACGAGCCCAGAGGACCCCCTCCAATTTTGGATACTGTGAGGCAAGGGAAGGAAATCCCAGTGAGCAAGAAAGCAGACAGGCAAACTTCGACCAAATTCTTCTGATAGTTAGGGAAGCAGATCCTTATTTTTCTCCTCCTTTATTACTAGGCACTGGCTGAATTGACATGGATGCATAATAAAACATACCAGAAACACAAATCTGCACTAAAACAATCCACAGATTCAGAAAAATCAAGGAAATGCTTTTTGCCAAAAGCTGAGGGACAGAGAGAGGAAGGATTTGAAAGCATTAAGACAATTTGCCTTAGCTTTCCCAATATAACAGTTTGATAACAATTTGTTTCCTCCCTTTTATATTTCCCTCTACCTCTTTTTTTTTTTTTTTTTTTAAATTGGGAAAATAGATCCACAAAATAATGTAATAACCCCAAACTTTCATGCAGCAGATTTCAAGCTGAACAGAAGGCCTTGTTTGGACTGAGACTGATTTTTTTTTTTTCCCATTTTGAGGAGGAAAAAAAAAAAAGTGCAACAGAACAATCTTCCCTTTTTATTTTTCCATCCAGCTACCAATAGCCCCTTCTCCAACTTGCTACATTCTCAGCTCCACTTCTGACATATGATGATATGATGACCTTGCTCACCGACGAGCAAGGCTGCTCTGGTGAGCCAGCGCAGTCCCCGGCGCTGAAAAGGCAGTGGCCCAGCTAATTCAACTTCACAAGCTGCCAATGAGGCATCCAACCCTGTTTTGGTAGGTTTGTGCTTGCTCCCTGGTAAACCACTTTTGCTTGGGCAAAGAACGTGCTATTTCTGCTGTATTTCCTGGTGTTATTTCCACAGCACATGTGTGGCAACAGCCAGGAATTTTCCAAAGGGGCTAATTCCGACAGGGCAGGAGGGTTGGGCACCGTTTGCTGCCCAAATGGACCGACCCCTCTGACAGCATCACCTGGACTGCCCTGATGCAGGTGGTTGGAGGTCCCTACACTGTGTACAGGAACTGGCTCACCTGGTTGCAATGGGCAAAAGCAGCTCCTGCTGGTATATATGAAACAGACCTTACCATATTCACCAGTATTAATGGAGTTAACGTGCGTTTGTGCTAACCGCAAATCTGGCCTCAACATGCAAGTGACGGCACAAACCAGCTGCTAGGGAGGATCTAGGGGCATGCCCTTCTTCATGGAGAAGGTCCCTTCTTTAAAGCATTCCACAGGTAGAGATGGCTCCAAAAGGAGTGCACATCATGTTTTAAGGTCACAAATATTCCAGAGGTGGATGATTTTATTTGAACTTCAGCTGTCAGCGTTAGTCAATTCTAATGCTAAGTAGTGATGCTTCATTTGCATCCCTTGATTACAAGGAAGGAGGCGTTTCACACCTCTGAGCTGCTCTTTGCAAGCTGAGCTCTCAAGCAGTGCTCAGTATATTAGAGACTTTGTATTTTCAAGACCTTTTCTCTGCACCTAGGGGCTAGAAGCATGTTCCTCTTCGAGAACGGTTTAATTTTTCATGGCCAGTGCAGCTGTAAAAGCAGAACCAGCATCAAGTCGCCATGTCCATCCTGACTTAAGTAATACTGAAAAGTTTGTTATTTGCTCTCTGCAAGTCTACTCCAAGGATTTAAAACATTTACATAATACAGGCACTTGTATTGTTAGCAAAGCATAAAGAAGTTGGAGCTGGTCTGCTTGCTTGTTTTATGACATCTCCAAGGTTTATAGGAGCTGATTTAAAAGATGTCTGGCAGTCCAGCATCAAACACTCATGCTGGAATGACTTTCTGGAGTCACCAACCTCAAAGAGCTCCTCTCCACTACATATTTATGGTGACAAAATAGACAGAAAATCCTTTCATTTCAACAGGTTTTGGCTTTAGCCCTGCTATCTCAGCAGGATTTGAAGACAAGATAAAAGGCCTACATTGACTTTGCCTGCAGATGGGTGAAACAAAATTTTCACAGAAACAACTTCCATCTCAACCCTAAGATGGAGTTTAGTGACTGCAACACAGTCAGGTCCCAAGATACTATGTGTGTAAGCAAACAGTGCAGACGTTAACACACAGCTGAGAAAATCTGTTTGCTTTTTTCTTATTTTATATATGCTTCCCTATTTCATGACTGAAAAGGAATTCAGAGATATACACTTAGGCACCTTGCACAGACCAGACTTCTGCTCCAGATATCTTTACTGTGTATTTTCCACTGTGATATAAGCCTCAGGACAGAAAAACTGGCCTCAGCAAAGAAGATGCAAGATTTAAATGTTGCAAGACCTCTACCACCTCATCTTGGCCCATCCCCAAAAGGATATAGCAACTAATGCTGCTATACATTGTTTTAGTGCAGTAGAAGACTGACTCTATCCCTTCCCAAAGATGGCAAGGCAGTACAAAAGGAATCAAACAAGACCCCGAGATAAAGACCATGTTTCATCAGAGTTGCAGAAAACAAGTTTTGAGATTAGATAAGGAAATACCTGCCTCTCTGAACAGCCGAAGCCAAACAAGTCAGAGATGTAAGACTGAATACTTGAGTCAAAATTGCAGAAATCGCAGTGCCACCAAAGCCTCAGACCACCCGAGCCAGCAGAGGATACTGCTGCCACAGGCCAAATTTGCTGCTTGTGAGCAGCACCTATTGAATAACCCAAGCATCCTACTAATAAATCAAGGGTTACACAAATTTCTGCATCTCGAGTCCCGTGAGAGGAATAAAAGAAAGAAGGCAGCAGCTATCACTGTTCCACAGTGTCCCAGACATGTTTTACTACCTGCTGAGCTACTTTCTGTTTACCAGAAACAGATTCACACCTCTTCCTCCAAAGCTGCCCCCCTCCCCAAAAGTGCTCTTTCAGCAGAACGTGGACCTTTTCAGCATAAGCTTTGGGGTGGATATTTAGCAGTTACACATCAGAGATGTACGGCTTTGAATACTTGGAGAGGTTTCTATGCATTTCAAAATACAAGCTATTAACACAGGAATTGTTTGCACCAAAACAAGAGTCAAGGTCTTACTAACTGAGCATGTCCTTCTGGGGAAAAGCAAACAAACAAATAAAAGAAACACTAAAATGAATGTGAAGACTACCAGCAATGTGGAAAATTAAATGATCCCGTGTGGATGACCTGAGGTAGCTTTAAACTCAAGGGAAATAGAAATAATCTTGTTAGAGGAAAAGGCTCGATAAGGCAGAGAGAAGAAATGTGGACAAATCAAGTCAACAAGACTTCCAACACATTTCCCTTTGGCTGTCTTGGCAGCCCTCCAGCCTCCTACTTCTATCCTCTCTTAGGACTAAAATTAATCACCCCTTTTTCATTTCCTCTGTTGATCTCTGCTTAGAGTTTATTGTCCAGGGTCCAACAGGTAGGCAGATCTGTACCTCAGCCAAAGATCGGTGAATTCTGAGGGCTCCTCTCTGTCTCTAGTTTGTCTGTTGAAGCACAGAAGATGGATGGAAAATCCTCTTGTCTCCTGCACATGTAGTATAGTTCACTTAACTGGCAGACAGAACAACGCTTTATGGCTGCAACATGCAAAATATTATCCTTTAATCGAAGTGTCCTGAAAAGTCCTAAGTGACCTCTCGCTCATTCAACCTCTCTTCACTTACACACCCGTCCATACTGTGACCTGTGTCACTTGGCATTTTCATGCAGTTCTGGGCTCTTTTTGCTAGTCACCAAGAAGTACCAGGAGCAGAATCCTTCTTCTTGAGGCCAGGGCTGTTCAATGTGCAAGACTTGCCCTGGCCATGGAAGGGGGCTGCATGACTCTGACAAGACGTGGCCGTGCCCAGCCGTGTTTCTCTTAGGACTCCCACTGCTCTTTCCTCACCACGGCAGGAGAGCTGCTTGCATGACAGAAGGCCTGTTGCTGAAAACCGGGGGTGAGAATGTTATAATTCTTCGAGCAGCTTCATTTGTGGCAAGGAGCAGGCAGGGTAAGTATCTGGGCACAACAAGCAGCTTAGCAAACTGCACCCGCCCATTGTCTGTATACGTTTGGGAAATTCAACCTTAATACAAAACATTCACTTGCTGTGCAACCACCGCAAGGTGCTCTGTCCATGTATTGTAGTGGGAGCTGCCACAGTAAGAGAGAAGCCAAGGACACATACCACCAATATAGAGCTAACAGTGACAAAAAGCACCCCTACTGCACACTATAAGACCTAGAAGAACTTTTGGTTTCAGCAAAAAATACAGCTTTTGGTGCACAAAAGAAACACTATCCTCTTATATCCATAAATCTTCATAGCTAAAGGAAAGCTAATACCTGCCTAGCAAAAAAGATTATGGAGTGTTCAATTTGGAATCAGGAGAGACCATAGCCTTTTTTAATTGGCTCTTTGATGCTCGCAATCTAGGCAAAGTCCTAGGGGACTGGTGTAAGAGGCAGAAGGAAAGGAGAGAAACATTTTTTTAAGCTGTCTTGAAATCTTTAAGGGTTTTGTGCAGTAGAAAAAAACAGGCCCAGGAACATGGACATCCCAGCAAGCTGCCTATGAGCACTGGAGACCACCTGCACTGAAGAGCTGTTGAAGCCTCTTGGACTGGCCCAGGGCCCACGGCACAGAGGAGAGCCAAGCCGTGCAGCGCAGGCACAAAGACACTTTGCCCTTAGCATCTAAACACTAGCATAAAATTGAAGCTGCACAGCCCTCAATTAGCCACGACATGAGTGTTTAAAACAAATCTGTAATACACCATGATCCATAAACAACTCGCCATTAGCCGAAATGAAGTCTCACTTACAAGATTTACCGATGACACTGAGCTATCCTGGGTATACTCCAGAGGGAACTGAGGAAAGCTGCGAACCAGACAACGCGCTGCCAGATTAAATATATGCAATTTAAACTGTTTTCAAATGCTGCTAGGTTCCGAATTGAGCACATTGATTCAAAAGCCACATCAGTGCATTATAATAGACAATTTAGTGGCAATCTCTGGGCAGTCTGTCAGTAGCTAAAAGAAACAAAAAAAGCAAAAAGGAAACAAAATGTTACTGAGTAAGATCTCTACTAACTTCTAGATCATCGTACAAATTAATAGTTTACTTTCTCATAAGAAATACAGCTAGGGCAAATTTGAAGGTGTGACAGGAGAACTGTCCAGCTCCCACAAGATCTTGTGGTGGTTTAGACCGTCCTTACCTTGTGTGGCTTTATTCACCACCTCTTATGTGACTTTATCTAAGAAAGGTTTTACTTAGGAGGAAAAAGTGCCAGATTTTTTAAGCAACCCAGTTACACGAGTAACTGCAGCTTATGTTACATCCCTGTTCGGCAGAGCTCTTGGGCACACAGCCATCTCTTGGCCTGCAGGGAGCTGTGAAGGCCTGATGCTGCCTTGAAATATCCTGCTGCTAAGGCCCCCGGACCTTGGCAAGGATGCTGACAAGACAAGGTGACGGAGGCATGCTTAGAGATGAACCTGTTTCACCAGATCTCACCCACAGAAGTAGTGGCCATGGAGAAGTGGCTCGACCATCTGCTTGGTAAACCAGCCTTTGCTTGCAGCCTTTAGGTCAAGGGAGGTAGGAAGGAAGGCTTAAAGGGAGCAGTTAGGATGAATCTTATTTAACATCCTCATGAATGACCTGGAAAAGAGGATTAACATGCTCATGACATTTACAGATGACTAGTAATTAGGAAATGAGGCAAAAAGCTAATGCGTAGGTGAAAGATGGTAAGAAAAATCAAGCAGCAGTGCAGTGAGCCATGCACACATAGTCCATGCATATATGTGCGTGCGCCTGTGTCTTCTTCTAAATATAGTAATGGGAACATGTAAATTACAGTTTTTATTGATGTTGGGATCTCTCGGTTGAATGGATGAATGAAAACACTCCTCACAGAATCACAGAGTGGTTGAGGTTGGAAGGGGCCTCTAGAGACTGTCTAGTCCAACTCCCTGCTCCAGCAGGGACACCCAGAGCACGTGGCACAGGGTGGCAGCCACGTGGGTTTGGAAGATCTCCAGAGAAGGAGCCTCCACAGCCTCTCTGGGCAGCCTGTGCCAGGGCTCTGTCACCCGCATGGTAAAGTTGTTCTTCCTCGTATAGAGATGGAACTTCCTGTGTTTTAATTTATACCCACTACCCCTTGTCCTGTCACTGGCCACCACTGAGTTTGGCCCCATCGTCTTTACATCACACAACCATCTAGCATCTTTACTGTATGGGCAATTCTGTCAAGCTAGTTGCTGTTTTCTGCACAGGCAATAGCAAAATAATTTTTTTCACAGATTTTTTTCCTCTGATGCTCTGGTAGAGCCCTCAGATATCTATGGTCCATGAAAACATGTGAAGGGAAAATATGAATAAGTACAATAAAAAACAGTTTGCCTTAAGGAGCATGTGAGCTACTTATACTTGAGGGGAAAAAAAAAAAAAGAACTTCATTTTGAGATGAACCCTGTAAATGACATTATAGCAAGAGGACAGAGCAATGAGGGGCATTGACTCTGTACAAACACCACTGGCAGTAGACATAGCGAGTTCACTCTGTTTTTCAGCCAAACACTATTTTCAAGGCCCCTTTCTGAGTGGCTCCCCAAGGGGAGGTGCTTGCAGGGGACCAGCAGCCCAAGCCCCTTCCCACCTGTTTGAGGCCAGCAGGGAGGCTTTTTACTCTGCTAATTGCTCTGCAACCTACAAAAGCACATTTTTTAAAAAAATCTTTCACTCCTGCACTCCAGGAGCCAGAGTTGCTTATGGTCAAGGGAGGGGCAAATGACTCAGTTACTGTTCATTTCCCATTACCCCAAATGGAATTTTTCCTCTGAAAAAATAACTGTTCTTTTTCATATGTTCTGAAAAAAATCCTTCCCTGACTCACAGATCAACAACCGGGTCTCAGACGCATCCTGGGCACTGGTGCCAGAGCCCGGCTCAGGGCTCAGATGCTCCCTCCTGCTTCTCCCTGTTCTTCGCCAACTCTCCCGCCAGGCTCACTGGGCGCCGTTCCCTGCTTGTGATGGGGAACGCGGCATGACAAGACACCGTTCAGCAATCAGTGCAGGAGACTGAGGGAAACGACGCTGCTTTTGGGGCATGCTGCTGTGCCCTGCTTGCAAGCCCAGGACCACGGGGCACGCTGGCTGCTCCATAGCACGCGCCTTCCCGTTTCCTAACTCTCTTGAGCTGTAAATATCAAGAAGGGCGTGCAAATCTCCTAGCATCATTGCTGGGAAAAAAAGAAATCTTGGTCTAATGAAGGCCATTTATTTTTTATCATACTTTGACTAAACAAGCACGTGCGGCTTCACAAGCAAGGCTGCCAGGTTGATTATAGGCAGCACGATTCGTACAACTCTGTTGCCCTATTTGCAATGCATCACACCTCCAGGCTAGCAGACAGGCAAGTTGACGTGGAGCTCTCGGGTTATTGGGTGTCAAATTTCTTTGAGCTTCCCCGAGAAGCCAGCAAAATAAAAGCAGTAACTACCCTCTGCTATCACAGACACCTCCAGTAGCATCTGTCACCACTGAACAGTGGCACAGAGTATGGCAGACCCCAGCCCTAACTTTAACCCTGGCAACGCGCATAATTGCAGGAAAGCCTTTGCACGTTTGTACAAATGCGGCCGTGTATATAAAACAAGCCAACGGACCTTAGGAGAACAGATAAGAAAAAGACTTTAGGGAAAATACACCAAGACTGGCAGATATCCATCAACAGCAGTCCAGCCACGCTACAGCTAGCTGGGAAAACCGCGCGGCAGGGCAGAGGAAGGCATTATGTCTGAGAAAATAAAGTTTAAATTAGGAAGCTTTCGCCCAGCGAGGCGGTTCACTCCTGTTACAGCACTGGCTGGTTCCCCGGGCTGGCCGCTCTGCTTCCCTCTGCCCATGGCACGGGCAGACCCCAATGGGAGCCAGCGCCTTGCCTTCCCCAGGCACGTGCTAACAAACAACCAGGAGCAAGGCCAGTGGTTACCATCATAAAAAAAAAATATATAAATGAAATTGCTCGAGCTCTCTGCAGCGCTGAGAGATCCGCAGGGCAGGGCCCAAGTCTGGTGTCTCCGAAACCCGGCACTTCTGGGTCACCCCTGGTTCTGCTGCGCTGCATTTCCGCACATCCTCCAACAGGGACACAGGCAGTCCATGCACATTCATGTCACCTCTCATCAGGCCATAGGGGCTTCAATTAGCTAAATATCTGACCCCCCCCTTGTGAGGCTGCCTGGTTGCAACAGGTAGAGCTGAACGCCTTGAGCACAAAGTGATTCTTACTGCAGGTGAAGTCATAAATTTGGGAGGTTCTCGTGCAAAGGGCTGCCCAAAGTTGACCTAGGATCACACGTGGGCTGTTACACCGCCGGTTAGGACAGATGTAGAGAACACTACACGCTGGGCACCCAGCCAAAACTGCTCAGCGGGAAGCGCAACAAGCACTGCAGGTGTTTGCGGCACGGTGCCTGGCCCCTGCGTCGCCCGGCCCACGTTTTTTGGGCGACTCCAAGTCACTGTAGCCCAAGCAGAGCCTCCCCCCAGAGCCGAGAGCACGGGCCCTCGGTGGGCACAGCGCGCGCCAGACGAGCGCCCTGGGCAGGCGCGGTGCTGCAGAGGACGCGGGGACGGCTGCGCCT
>VZSV01000199.1:983559-1035713 GCA_013398735.1 Nothocercus julius | reverse complement strand
ATCGCGGGCCCCGCGCAGCCCCGGGCGCCAGCGCCACCCGCCACGACGCGGAAAGCCGAAGAGCAGCCCACGCCTCTCCGCGTTATTCACCAGAGCATTAAACGGAGCAAGACTCGGCCCTCAGCAACGTCCCCGGGGCCAGGACGAGAGGGCACCTTTGTACAGCTGCCACAAGACTCTTAGAAAAAGCAGTGGCTAATGCGGCTCGGGATGTGCCGAAAGGAGGACGTGTCCCAGCCGGCAGAGTTCTGATGCGGCTCCTGATGTTTTGTACCAGAGGACTGAGCCAAGGGTGGGTTTCCTTCGCTCGTGCTCAAGCCAGCAAGGCCACTACTAGCATCAGCTTGCACTGGTGCCAGAGGATCAGCCGCGGGCCCTGAAGAACGGCTGACATGTTCTCTAGGACGGTTCAATAGCATCAGGCCCCAGAGGACCAGCAAGGCCCAGCTTCCCAAAGCGGAGAGGTTCAATTCTGAAAGTCCTGAGAAAAGCTTATTAATGCTGCTGCTCCATATCCCAGCACAAACCTCCACCTTCCAAGGCTGGGATTTCACCGGATACTTTCCAAGAGGCTGTCTCAAAGGCTCAGAGAGGATCCTACCTCCAAGCTGACCAGCAGAGGAGATTCAGCAGAGTAGTCCTGAAGCCACAGAGCAGCAAGGACGGCAAACAAGCACGTGCAAAAGCCCCACGTCAGAGCGGGTGACTTCCAGGATCTCCTCCTTCCCTCTGGGCCTGACTTCGAGCCAAAGTAGGGCCAGGAGATGACCCCACACATTCCCTTACTGGTTAAGCCTGGCCATGTGCAGGGCTGTCCAGGTGTTACATTCTCACCCTGGCCTCCTCTCCCCCGCAGCAAGCAAGCTGCACCTGCGGCATTGCTGAGTATTTGGCAAACGAGACCCTTGGCAAGCCAGTTTCCTAAAGCAATGTGTGCACTGCCTGCTCAGTGCCACAACGACACCTGCGGCACAAATAGCCATTAAAGAACACCTAATGCATCCCTTCCTCCAGCAGTGGTATCTCTCATCCCAGGAACAAAATATCCATGCGTTTTGAAGGGCTGAGGCAAACACAAGAGGTTTTTATGAATATCCTAGTTCTCCCTTCTTGGTACAGCAGTTGTTTACCATTTCAGCCAGAGTGGATCAGCTTCTCTCACCCTCCTTGCTGCAGAAACAATTTGGATCCCAACTTTGAGTTTTGACCTTTGTTGTTTCCTGGGTTTGTGGGGGAAGGAGAAAGGAATGGGGAGGAAAACTGGAGAGTCAGTGAACACGAATGTCAAGAAATTGCCTTAGACAAAATATCCAAGTTTTGGGGGTGAATAACACATGGGAATGTAACTAGTTCACCCAGCTGCATCCAAGCCCAGGGCTCCTCCAGCGCGGGTGGCAACGTGCTGCAGAGAACAGCAGGGGCCAAAGCTTCACGTCGCTTCTGTTTCTAACTGAACTCGCTCTCCCCAACCCAAAGGAGACACACGTTGGAAAAGCGAAGAAAAAAACCCCTTTGCACTTCCTCCCTGCCGGGAGGAACGCTGCCCCACCGTGCTGCTGGAAGGCGGGATACTTCTTCCCAGGCCTCCGGCAGCCGCAGCTGTTGGAGGCTCCGTGCGCTGTCGCTCGCAGGAGGCTGCTCCTGCCGCATTCGCCATCGCCTGCTCTGCGCCCGCCAACGTATCCCGGAGCCATGGCAACGTCCCCAGCGCTGCCGAGAGCGGCGGCTTTTCCTCCCTCCGTCCCCAGCAGCCTCCGCTCCAGGAAACAATCTTCCTGGGGGGGAAAATAAAGCGTTTCACATCCATTGCCCTTTTAATCCCTCAAAGCAAGTCCGTTTCCAACATTTACTAGGCACAAATGGCCTCAGCGCAGGCCCCCCTCACCCTTGGGGCCCATCAGCTCCGCAGAGGAGCATCGCAGAGACAGACCGGCCTCTCCCCCGGGCCCCATCGCCTGCGGGTGGCATTTCTGCTCTCCTGTCCCCAGCAGGACACTGCCCCGTGCATCGTACGGAGGTTCATTCAGATAACGGTGCATGGGCCGAAATCGCTGCTCCACATTAGCTCTGCCCCACCAAGCTCTCCTTCCAATGCACTCAGTACTGTTCCGAAGAGAGGGGAATAAAAAAAAAAAAAAAAAAAAAAAAAGATGTGGCCTCTAAAGGATCTAGAAGCACATATCTAGCTAGAAGGAATTATTTCGTTTATTTTTTAAGCCCTTCAGTACTTTCCAATCTAATGCATTTAAGCAAGGAAATAAAAATGTTAGTTGCTACATACGCTGCATTTCCTGACAAATCTAATCATCATTAGCCTTTTTGATTACTAGGTAAACAACTTGCCTAAGCATTGATGATAAATCTACGGCATGGTGTGTATTTACTTGAGCTGCGCACGTCCGTGCCAGCTGCTGGGGGATGCAAATACAACCGATTCTCTTTAGTGGCACTCGCCAGCCGATTGTGCACGTGCTGCTTCAGCATCCCAGGTCTAGCGATCATGCTGCTCCCTTGGGCACTGACAAGGAAGCATTTCAAGAGGCAGAAAATGAATTTCTACTCCCAGGGCAAACACTAGATGAGAAAAAAAAAAAGTTGCTTTTTAAATATTTTTTCATGGAAAATGAGATTTGAGTGGGGAAGAATAACTAATACCAGCGCAGCTTTATCTCGTGCTACCCCTGAGGGCTGGAGGGGAGCGGAGCTGGTGGCTTGGGCACCTCGCGCGGGTTCGCGGGGCAGGAGGGGCAGCGACGCCCATGGGGGCGACACCGTCCAGGGCGAGCGCCTGGCGGCCGGAGCCGCCCAAGACCCAAAGCAGCCCCTGGGAAGCGCATCTGGGGCAACTCACTGTTTTTACCAGATACGTTTTTTTTTCCCCCTTAACAATATGTTCCTTACTCCTGTTGACAGGAAACACTTCTCACGAGAAGTATGGAAGCTCAGCTATTAAAAAAATATCAGTGGGAGTCACTGAGGTCAGCTTTCCTCATGCATCGCATCACTGCTACCAAATTCCGCCACTACAAGACAGCGATGGTCACTGCAGAAACGCGTCTTTGCAGTTGTTGGATTCATGAGCAGTAACAAGCTGATCTGCAGAAGAACCACGTGAGAAATCGCACCCAAAAGGCGAGCGCGCTCCTC
This sequence comes from Nothocercus julius, assembly GCA_013398735.1. Classification (NCBI taxonomy): domain Eukaryota; kingdom Metazoa; phylum Chordata; class Aves; order Tinamiformes; family Tinamidae; genus Nothocercus; species Nothocercus julius. The sequence continues at coordinate 1,032,566 of VZSV01000199.1, read as the reverse complement.
CTGCCAGGAGGTGCCCCGGGGGCTCCTGGAACTGCGGCACACGGCTGAGGCAGCCGGGTCTCCAGCCTGCTCATTACCCTAATCAGGTCTCAGGGAAGGGATAAAATATCCTGAGCGTGTATTTTCCTCTAGCTAATCAGTGCTGTCAGGCTGCAAAGCAGAAGAAAAAAACTCCACTGATAATTCATGATAGGCTTTTTTTCTTTTCTTTCAGAGGTTTTTTGGCTGCAAAAGGAAAAGGTTGAATAACGCAGACACAGCAGTGGCAGGGAGTGGTTGTACAGTGACAAGCGAAAAGCTTTTGCTACCCGCCCGGACTGGGCACAGCCGCTGCCGGAGCGCGTCCGCAACACTCAGGACCCCTTCCCTTTCCGAGGACACGGCGCCAGGGAAGCCCAGGGCCTCCTCGCGAGTTACCCGCCGAGCTGGCCCTACCTGCTCCCGCTGGGCAGCGCCAGGACCGGTGACCGCCTGAAGGGTCAGAGCATGGCGAGGCTAGACACATCAGAGGCATCTGCTTCTCCTAAGGACTGCAGGAACACAACTTATTCTTTTAATATGGTCAGAGCTTGGGGGTATTCAGGAAGGAAGGTCTATCCTTTTTCCCCTTTCCCAAAATCACCTGCTTGCAAAATTCTTACTAAAAAGGTTAGAGAAGAGTGAGTTTAAGAGACTAGGTAACTTTTAAAACAGACACTATTTTGTCCTTTGGCTTTCCAAATACATACATATATATATATTTCTCCTGCTGCTCTTTTTCAATGCTTGCTGTGGCCTTTTCCAAATTCAGATGGACGTAGAAAGTGTTTGCTGTGTGAAATGGAGCAACCTCAAGGGTCTTATGGAACACAAGGGTTGAATAATGTGCCATGAAATAAGATCTCTCTAATGTTTAACTTTATTTATTTATTTTACACTGTGTTTTATCTTTGATTATCCAGCCCGCATGAGCTGGCTCCCCACTGCGACACCAGCCCTGCAAAACATTTCTTTAAGCTGCACGGTACGAGTGTGATCTATACAGAAACACGGGGTTCACAAAAGCTGGACAAATGTAGATACCCATTGCTGTGTGCTCATGAAAGCAGACTGCAGTGGCATCCAGAGTTGTTTTAAAAATAATTATCTGCATTAGTCACAGGGTTGAGCAAGGAACACTTTTATAAAGGCAGAGTTGTCAGCCTCAATCCACACGCAGTGGAACGTGGGGTGGTGCCGTCAGAGATCTAATCTATTAAATCAGTTTGATAAATACTTCACATCACTCAGCATGAAAAATTAAGCGGCAAACTATACAACATATACGAATTATCTTCTAATTTTATTAGACTGGAGCTCCCAGCAGAATGTTAGTGAGAAGTCAATAAAGCTTGCATTGCAACTCCCAGTGAAAGCTGAAGTCGGATGCTCTGCCGCACAATTTAACAAGGGAATTCAGTGCCTACTTCGGTACCACAAGTCTTCAGCAGACACCTACAATTGATTTGATACTAAATATATACATAAATATATATATGTATGTTCATGAGCTGTTGGACAAATATCCCATTCCTCCTCCAAGCTTTGCCAATCTTCTCTCACATAGGTTCTAGTTTCTTTAGCAAAATTCACAGCCACCACATAAAGAACACTGCTTCAAGAAGGCACTTTTATCAAGATATTACTAAGAATTATCAAGAAAAGTCTTCAAGAAAAGCTACATCCAATCAGCTAAACACTGATGCTCCTCTTGAAGAGGAGCTAGGGTTTCATGGGTCACATTCAGAACACCCCACAGACCAACGCAGGGCCGCACAGTGGCAGGAGCAATGCATCTACAAGAGCACCAAGTTTCCCAGAGGTCATTTGCTCAAAGCTGTGACAGCAGCCCCTTTGCATCTCCTTCAAATCACACACGGACATGGAGAGGAGTCTCCAGGAGCAGAGGTGTGGCACGGCACCAAGTGGTCACTGCGCCAGGGCCGCAGAGGAGCCACCACGCTCCAGATGCACCAAGGACTCCCTACCCAAAGGCCCCAGGCCTTCAGTGAGCTGCAGCTGTCTGAGGGGGTTCATGGGGACCTAAGGGAGCTTGACTGAAAGCCAGAAGGATGCGAGACTCCAGGGATCCATGTGATGAGAAATCTAGGGGCGGCCACAGGCTGGAGAAAGGAGGAAAGCTCAGCTTGTGGCTTGGGTAGGCCAGGCGTGAGTGAGGGTCGGGGTTACAACAAGCGATGGGCACATAGAGGAAGATGAGGCCACCTGAAAATTTTTGACTGTTGCTCCAACGGTCTTTATCACAGTACACACCAAGTCCTCCTCATTTAAACAAAGCAAAGCTTACCACAGACAACCACCAGCCTCAAAAATAAAACAAAACTGACCTCAGCTTTCTAATTGCTCCACCTGCCTTAAATAACACCATTATAAAACTAAAAAACTCTGAATTAGCCCCTTTTCCTTTAGCAACCGCCTACAACGCATGCAACATAGCTAGCGGCTGCACTGCAGACACCATCTGTTCCCACACAGCAGCCACTCACCCACTTCTACCCACTCGGTGCGGCCAGAATGTGGCACTGCTTGCTGTGTGCGTAGGGGGTACACGCGTGGCGAGTGCCAGAGCAGAGCAAATGAGGGTAAGGAAGGCACAAATGTAGCTGGAGAGGGAGCAGGGCACAGCTGGAAGGAATGGAGTTGGCAACACAAGAAGGGAAGGAGAAAAGTTGTCCTAGGGGAGCCAAACAGTTCATTCTCTTGAAAGCGCCATCCTGACGTAGTCACCTCAAACCATCGTTTCCTTGCCACTAGCTGTAGTCAGATATGCAATTGGTTTTTAGTAGGAAACTCTTCCAGTGCGACACTCCACAGAGTACATTTCCACAAGTAGGACATCTTATGGAACGAGAACTTAAATCACTGTGGGAGAGGACGTTATCTCTGATAGACACAAAGGATGGGAATTTAGCTTGTACGTTCAATTCCCTGCCCCGACAATTTTGCTCTGTGGCTGTGAGCAACACGCATACTGTATCTTTATCTGACCATACCCATATAGAGAACAGATATAAGTAACCACATCTCTCACCACTGTACATCTAACTTTGCACAGACGGAAGATATTCACAGTACTTTGTACACTGGGGATTATACAAAATAATCTGCTCTTTACCTTTTCACAAAATTTAAGGTATTGCTATCTCCTTTTTGGCATAAATAGGCAATACAAGATGTTGCTAGCTTCCTCCCTCCTTCCCTGTTCGAAAATTTAAGTAAATCTTCCTTTAGAGACTTTTTGAAGACCACCGTCATAACAAGGTCCCATGTCTATGAAGCAGCAGCATCAGAATGGAAGCAACTTGTTTGCCCATGGTTTCAAGTCTCTTTCCAGAAAACGCTCTGCACTGTGTGGGCTTCCTCTCAAGCACATTGCCAGGGCTTTGCTTGCACTGACTTTCTCTCTCACTGTTATTGGATACCCCCGGCTCCAGTTAACACTACTCCATCCATTTGCATTTGGATGCTTTGGAAACTCGGTTCACATGGCTCAACTCCTGCTGTAGCAGAAGTCTGGGCAAGCCAATTTATTTGACAAGAATGTGGCAACCTTAAAAATGGAGACTCCCGCACAAGCCAAACCTTCATACAGCTGATGTGTAACTGCACATGCCTGAGCTGCACCATTTTACACCATCATTTGCCTGACTGTGCACATAATAAATGGTTTTGTGTCTGTTCTGAACCAGGCTGAAAGCTCCTTAGCACTGGGATTGCATTTATTGGTTATTTACACAGCATCAAGCAGCCTAGATGATAAACTTGAATGCCTGTTGGTTTAATTTGAATACCAGTTGGTTTCAGGAAGTGATACCCGATGTCCAAGTCAGCATCCTCAGCTATGGGCTGAACACAATTATGGCTACCTAAACCATCTTCCTTATTCTCTACCATCTAAATTCCCTCAATTACTAAAATACTCACTTTTTTAAGTTAATAGAAAAAATCCTCAATCTGCATTAACCTTGCTGCAATGATTTAAAAAAAAAAAACAAAACTATTTATACAGATGACAATAAAGCAAGCAATATTCTCAACATTATTGAACAAGTAAATCTACCCACACACTACAGGAATCTGCAAAAGCAAATATCCCACCTATACTGTTATACCATCATACTACCAGGTTATATAAAGATTTTTTTCAATCTTTCAGCTCAAGTTCTTGCTTTACTACAAAGTTTATAGTGGGGTAGGAGAGCACTCACTGTTTATATTTTATTTGCATTATCTGAATTGACAACATCACTTTGCACTGTTCCTGTTTTGATTCTGCTGGGGTTTGAGAAGTCAAGCTGAATTTGTCTCCTCCTATTTGGATGTTACTTTTATTATTTGCTTACATAGTTCATTACATACATCACACACACACACGCACTGTTCCAGTCCACGTGGGGCAGAAATAGAAACAACATTAGGTAATAGTGTCGTTTAGGCAAATCTGTAAGACTCCTTTTATAATAAAAGTTGCTAAGAAGAGTTTCTTGACTACACAGCTCGGGAACCTTAACTTCCTCTAACCAGGCTGGTTGCAAGTATCCACTGCTGTATCTATCAAGGTAAGGGGCAGAAAGCGAACAGGAAAATAAAAGCAGGACCTAGGTCATGCCATGAAAAGACCAGGCTTGTTCATAGGAGCGAGGGAACCTCCCCAGAGAGGCCTGGGGCCGGCTGTATCATCCCGCTGCCTGTTGGGACTTCTTGGGGAGTTAAAAATCACAGTAAGGAAGAAGCTCCTTGCACAGTGTCATCCCCCTGTTCTCTGCAGGAGGTCCGAGCGCTGGCTGGTGCTGTAGACCTTCAGCGTAGCACACAAGCTCTGCTCAGTCCCGATTTCTTTTTTTGAGCTAGAGACCGTGCTTCTTCGCCAGTCCCTGCTCTTATCTGCCAAGGCAGCCACATCACTATAGTGCCTCACTGGGCGAGTGGGCTCTTTGCCGAGTGGGCTTATATTCCCAGCTGGATGGGAATCCAGCCATCTCATTTGATGCAGACCACCCTACAGAAGTAGCAGAGGTTCAATATCACAGCAAATTTACCTTGAGCAAGTCTCAAGCATCAGTGAGGAGATGGCCAGAAAAAAAGCTATTTATCAAGTTCTTTAATTTGTATCAAAAGCCTAGATACTTGAATACAGAATGAAGCAGGAGTGACATATTCTGTATTCAAAATGCAAATATCCCAAGCAATAAGATTTCTCAGAAACCCTTCAACAAAGAGAATAGATTTTCTTGTAATATTATTTCTCAAATTGAAAAAAAAAAAAATCTCAGCACTTGCAGATGGCAGTAATATTATTCTGAACACAAAATGACACTTCTAGCTGGTCTGGATACAGCATTTTGCGTGTTCAAAAACACAAACTACTTCAATTTTCAGCATATAACATGAAGGTAAGGAGTCACTAAATTCTCTTAGGTTAATTACTATGTACAGGCAAGTGGGAGGCAAGTAGAACCCAAGGCAATATCGAACCCAAGTAGGACGAGTCTATTAGCAGCCAGTAATCAGACGGCATCTCTGGGGTGCCCTGGTACATCCCGTTCCAAGCTGGCATCATCAGAATCACAGATGAGTGCCCATTACCCCGACGGGGCTGAGGTTACACCAGCACCAAGACAACCAAGTACTACGCTTAAGACATGGGAGGTTATAGAGAGGAAACATCCTTTAAGTGCTGTTTATTTATTTGCCTCTCCTTTTAATTGATGTAGCAAGCAAACGCTCTTGTTTTGGACCTTTCACAGATGCTACACTCAATAAGGAGCAAGAAATCTGATTTAAAATATTGCTGTTACAGTGGTCTGGGCTCTCAATAGCTGTGTCGGGCTTGCCTGCTAGATTGCACACGAGCACCAGATCTTACACAGAGTTTGGCCTTTCAGCACGCTCCGGGTCCTGCTGATGTCCCTCATCTCTGCACATGGGCTTGAACGAGTGAACTGTTCCGGGCCCAAAGCTGAGCAGCCGTTACACCACGCTCCATCTCCCCTGGGAAGACAGGGGCACATCCTTCCCTAAGCTGTTCTGCGCTTTGTCCACGCTACCATCTACAGAAATCTGGTTTTTACACACCCAGAAGAGTTCAATCTGCATGCATATCCCATGTCCCAGCTGCCCTAACAGCTCTATTTGGCCTTGCATTTTCTTCCACCAAGATTTCATGGACTTCACAACTTCAGAGTATCCAACAACCTCTCATTCTGGAGAATTATTGATTACAGCCTTTAGCTTAAAAAGGCTAATATTCTGTGGGTATCAGGAGGCAGAGCCTCTTCTTGGCAACAGCAAAGGAAGTTTAATAACTGTAGCAGCTCCTAACTGAATCCTTGAATTAGGATTCCTTAAAAAATCCTTAAATCCTTAAAGAATCCTTAAAGTTGCTTTTTCTGCTATGAACTTTTAAAATATTTTCCATGCACACACAACAGAAATAACTCAGTAGCAGCATCTGCAGCTTATTGTGAAAACACAAGAAGCGTGGAGCAACAGAGGGCTTAGAAGACACAACTGCTATGATGGCTCTAAAGGGTCCTGTGGGGAAGCCTTCTACTAGACCCAGGAAACACAGACCACACATTTTGTACACAACAGCAATAAATAACTCTCAGTCAACCTACATTGACACTAAAGCATACGCATGTGGCCTTGTATGGCCTGAATGCAAAGGCTGGTCTAATTACTGGTCTAATGAATCAAGACAATGTTCTTCTATAAAAACTGAAGTATTACAAAGAATTGGAGACTAACTCGGTTGCCTGACTTCTCCAGCAACCTACTCATGCTACATAACTTATCTATATAGAAGAGACATTTTCCCAGACTTGCTTATCATTTTAGAAAAAAAGCCGTAGCTACGTGCAATATTTTTTAATGTTTAAAAAATTAAATGATTTAAACAGATTTCATCAAATTCTCTTTTTGAATGAAGTGACAATAAAACCACATAGACAAGAATATTTTATTCTACAATTAACCTTTAACCAATAAAAATAAAATGGTGGCTATAGCTTTCTTCAAAACAGTTCCAAAACCCAAGAAAACTATACTGACGTGAACTAATACCTTATTCCTATAAAAATAAAAAATACATTCAAGAAGTGTGTCTATATTTTTGAACAATAAATTAAGCTTTGCAGTATCCACATCAGTTTACATTCCAAATGACTTGAAAGAAACCCACAGTTTAGGATACAGAATAAACTCTTGCGTTACGCTCCAAATTGATCACAGAAATTTTTATTCCTTTAATGAAGTGGAAAATAAGATCTTCAAAAAAGAATCTATATGGTGGCACAGAAACATTAACTTACAAAAAGTAGCAAGAACCACTGAATGTCTATTATCTTATCAGCTTTCTGAACATAAAAGAGAATATAAACCTAGTGACTGAAACAGCAGAATCTTTCACAAACCTTGCCAAAAAGTTTGTCCTTCCAAAGTTTTATGCAATTTATTCAGTACTATCAAGCACATTTCATGATCTATCATAGTGAAGGTCAGTTTTAAACAATAAATCATTTGTTATTATGAATGTCTGATAAATTTTCAGGTGTTCAGACTGTCCCCATTATTTATCTTGTATTTCTCTATTAAGGTTACACGACAAAGTGAAAAGATCCAAATAAATTCAAGTTAGTACTTACTGTGCAGGTCTCTGAAATAGAAGAATTTACATTTTTCCTTTATCTTGCAAAATCTCTCTATATAGGTTATTTGTATATGAAAACATATCCTAATTCCCTACCTAGTCTCTTTAGACAGTAAATTAATTTCTACAAAAAGTAGGAAAACAACAGTTAAAATGGATCACCATTCATATATGCTAAGCTCCGAACCAGAAGGGCACTGATAATTCAACTGCTGCCATGCTAAGTTATCACTTAATTGAGGCAAACCAAGTTTACCAAAATTCAAACTATTACAGATATAGATGATATTGCTTTAAACTGGACTGCAAGGTTTGATATTTTAAGGGCATAACACAGATGCTCAGTATAAGCTGCTGATTTAAAATCAGGCTCTCAGTCTCCTAACAAAGGGGAAGAAAAACATTTCTCCTGCCATTCTGCACCAATGATTTCTGAACTAGGATTGCCATTGACCTGTGCAAGAAATTGAGGAATGAGTCAAGCAGTTTTCCCTACGCTGAGCTGCCTGTGCTTTAGCAGCATACTGCTTACTAGATGTCAACAAGCTGGTATATACACCTGCATATGATGCAGGCACACAAATACCACAAATACTCCCTTCAGCAGCTTGCCTTTTTTTCTTTTCTTTTTTTTTTTTTTTTTAAAGACAGAAAATACCTTTTCCTCATAAAAAACACAAGAATGATTTGTCTAGATTTTACTAAATAAGTGGATTTTTTTAAAATCCAATTCTGCTCTAATATAAAGTGACTTGCTGATGCTTGGGGAGCAAGCTTTGAAGACTATGTATTTAGAAAACAGTCTTAAATTCTGCAAACGTTGACAGAAATATGATGCTAGACTACTGTGGTAGTAGTAAATGACTGATAACTGATTTTAGGTAACAACTTCAATTGCTCTAGGAATATACATTACCAAAAGACAAAATGCAAATAACCAAAATCATTTTCAGAAGGAAAATATTACTGTTTTGTTTAATGTTATTTGAGAACACGGAGCAATAAATGAGGAACACATTCAACTTATTATTCTCTTTCTAGGTCCGCTTGAGAGAAATGAAATCCCATGAACAACAGGACCCTTTACTAAATATGCCCCAAGAGAAATCACACATTTAGAACATAAAACAGAAGAAAAAAGTGTTGTGGGGGAAATCATCTTACATTTCCTGCTCATACCATACCTATTATTTTTTTCTCCATATATATAAAAGATCTTATCTGCCCTAACAGAAGATGCCAGATGCTCTTCCAAAATATCTTAAAAACTTTTATCACTGTTAACAACATTAATACCCAGACAGGAACTCAGTTCAGGCTGATCTGAAGACCACACTGCATCTTCAGCAGGTATAAGCAATATCATGCTGAGAGCAACAGCAACGTTGTTGTCAAAACGTCAAAAACTTCTGTTAGACTCAAAACAATGCACACACTAAGACTCTTCTCCAAGTAGTCTACAACAAAATTAGGTAATATATTCTACTCCCCATTCCCAGTCATGTCTTAAGATGAATTCTCTTATTTTTTTAGGCTGTAGTTAAGACAATTAAAAACAACAAAATATCAATTGTCCGCACAATTTGTTCTTTTTCCCCCATTTTTTTTCATTCAAACCTGTATTCTCACATGGCTAATCTGAGCTGAAAAATGGTTAACTCTATGAATATTAGGCAATACTAGCTCCATTTCATTAGAAGAAACCTATATTTTCTAAAAATGACAAGTTTCAGTGATTGTGGACACTGTCATTTGAAGCTTACTATTGCAGAACTATTGCATAATTAGAATTAAATGTTACAGTAAAACTAAATCATATTGGATTAAATCGCAAGATTTAAACCTCTTAAAATGCTATTGTTAAAACAGTCATCTAAGATGGCTTGACTATCAATGTCAGTACTTAAAACAAAGAGAATAAATGTAATCAAAACATTATGTTTTATATAACGAATTAATCATTCACTTGGCTTTCAACTGCTTTTGAACAAAATATTTCATGACATAACTTTACCTTCAATATAGTTTCAACTAATAAATGCTTTTAAAGGAGTAGAATAAGTGAAGGTTACCAACTGAAATACAAACATTTCCTGGTTCACATTCATACCAGAAAGGCTTTATGCAAATGAATAAATTTCCACTTAAATGCTGCATTTAAGGTATTTGACCATAACTATGATTAAAATTTAATTGATAAATTATGAACCATGCATGCCCATTTTTAACATTTTTAATAAGTGGACAATTCATGCATTTACAGTTTGACATACACAAGCATTATACAAGGAAGAACTTTCATTGTGAAGCAGTATATTGCGCTTGCATTAAAGCAAAAGCACAGCTGGTTAGGTAATTCAGAGCTACAGTTTCTTTCAAAATATTTTTACCAGATATTGCATAGTAGGAAAAAGAAGGGCAAAGAACAAACTGTTAAGAAAAATGGGGGTATATTTAAAAATATTGCTGAACTCCTAGGTACATTTTCATTATACAACTTAGCAATTTTGTACCAACACCTATAGATAAGGTTATTGAAAAGAAAATCATAACTATAAAGTGTTTTGCCTTTCAGATCCCAAAATAATATTTTGTTTTAATATAACAATAAAATATTGTTGTATTTTTAATGCTTTAGATTTCATACATCTTGATATATGAAAAGCATTCATGCTTTATAGCACCATTTTTCTTACTGTCAATAGGTGGCAAGATCTGTTTCACCTCTACATCAGAAGGGTTCCCCTGTGGTATTTCTGAAAACATTTTGAAAGGCATTTTGGTTACTTTCTACCAAGTATAAAGCCATTTACCTAAAATTTGTCCAATTCTGAACAGTAAGTGCTAGTGAATTTCACAGTGGTGGAAACATGAAAGGGTTATTGCTCCCTCTTCACCCTCAGCATTTTAAATATTAGTGTCATGGTCACACAAACACAGGTAAAAATGAGGTGAAAACATTTATGGAGGTTATACAGAACTTTGACTTCACAGCATTTTCTATTATTTGTCAATAGCCTGCTAGTGAAATATTTTGTGTATTAGGAGTTATAATTCCTATAAAAACTTATAAAATCAAGCAACTCCGTGCACGTCTAATTTCCCAATTTATGTGGAATCAGGAACCAGCATTAAGATGGTTTCACAATTTCTTTCATTGCAATATAAAGTCTAAAGCATTCACCAGTGCAAAGTCATCATACACTACAGAGAAGACAACCCCCCCTCACTCTCCCATAAGGACCCTACCAGTACATGTGCAAAACCCAGCAAGACTGAAATAAAGATGGACTTAATACAGCAGATACTTGTCTAGTTAAATTCTAATATTTGAGATGAGTATTTTTATAACTTTAAACGCAGAATCAGTAGCAAGTAATTTCACTAAGTCACTAAAATTCAAATAAAAATTTTAAAAATGGCAATAACATCATCTATTCTAAGGTTAGCAGGTTGAGAGCAGCATTTGTTGTCAGAATATGACCATTATTTAAAAATACATACCACTGTAAGTCAAAGTTATGTTATGTATATTAAAATATGAGTTATATACACTGATATTTTACAAAACTTTTGTAAGCATATATTCAAAATGAAGAAACATAAATAGTAATAGGAATATCAGTAACCTTCAAGAGAAACAAACCAAAAATCAAGTACTTTCATAAAAGAAACACATGTGAAAAGAGATGCTCTAAATCCTTTCTTACTATACCCATGTTTTCTTATCTCCTTACCTTTTACAGTTCTTCAACTATTAATTACAAATCCTGCCAATTGCAAGCAATGATTTTGAGACCTGAGCACAGCAGTTTCAAAAAGACACTTTAATAGAAAAGGACACAAATGATAACAGAAAGAGCTTTTGTTAAATAACCAGCCAGCAGGCACAGATTCTTCAGTACCCACTATTTCTCATGTGGAAAAAGCCTCCAGGCTCTTTCAATATTCCCTCGAACAACAGTGGGCAGCATGCATGTGTACAACATATCCATTTTAGTTTTTTAAAAAAGCTTCCCAAACAAAATATGCATGCCCAGTATCATTTTACCTTTGGAGTAATTGAGGCACAGAGAGATTGAGTGATATGATGCAGTTCAGAAAGTTAAAAAGTCCAAATCAGAATTCTGGTCTCTTGCCTTCCAGTCCCTGCCCAATTCAGCATGAGGATAAAGAGTCAATATATGACAAAGCCTTCAGGTAAGTAAAATCTGGAATGCAATATATTTGAATGAACACAAAACTACCTTTCAACCTATAGGAGCTTTCTAGGCTACCAATTCTGGGCTTTGTGTTTCAATTAGCAAAACTTTAAAATCAATAAATAGTAACCACATACTTTTTCTCCACCTACAACTAACCTAACTTGGAAGAAAGGACCAAGCCTGCAGAATAGAAGGTTCTGCAATTCATCATATCCTACATTCACTTCTCAGCTATCTCCCGGAAAAACAAAAACACAACCTTCTGATAACATGAGAGATGCATATTGTACAGCTGTGGCAGTTTCTATAATGAAACTCCAGATATAAATGCTAATATTCATAGTACAAACAATAATTCTAAAATGTATCTGAAGGTATGTGTGTGTATATATAGATATATATCTAACAAGAAAATTGTCTGATTTTCTTTTATACACATATACATCTGGTTAATATGCCCCATAATTTTTTTTTCCTTTGTTAGAATTAATATTTAAATAACAGAGTTCTAAACAATCCCTTAGAGTATATTTTTAAAACACTTAATATGAAGAATTATCTTAGGGTAATCAAAAACACACACAAAATAAATTAACATCACACAAATGTGGTTATATTCTTCAGAAAGTCCAATTCTCCCATTTGAAATGAAATGGAGACCAGTGTACCTTAGGGTAAACTATTTACCAATGTACAAACTCATTCTCTCTTTCCCTGAATTCACGCAAATTCAACTGTATCAGTAAATCCGTAGTCAGTAAATCTGGAGAACTCTTGCAAAAGGAAGTTGTGTTTCACTGGATAACCAGAACACAGCTTCTGCTGAAAGGCAGCAAATCAACATTTTATCACTGTCTCAACACTAGAAACACCTGTGCCCTTGTAAGCTTCACACCTTGAATTAGCAGCAACATATTTAATGGGTTCAGTAGTAATTTTTTCTTCCAGTATTGGATTAGGCTACTTTGCATATACAACAAGTAAAAGAGTCTTGTACTTGTGTGCAACATTAATCCACATTTACATCTGAAAACTCATAAATACACATGGAAACAAAGGCAAAAGAGAATTCAAACTCATTTTCAGTTAAAATGCTTTCTGTTCATAAATAGAAAAAGCATTGAATAGAAGTATAAAAGGGAAAGACAGCAGAAACAGAATAGCAATACAGTAACGAATGCAATAAACACAAGATGTAAACTGTACCACCTGCTTAAATGCTTAAAGGCAGCATTATTTTGCACATCACATACAGTAGATGTGATTTCTAAGAAGCATATTAAAACAGCTGGCATACTTACTAATAGATTTATGGGACCTGACAGTAGCTATGCATTAGCCTTTGAAGCTCTTCCTCAGCCTTTTAGAAGCAAAGGTTATATTTCCAAGAACATTTAGTGTCCAAACATGAAAATTATGATGAACTTCCACGACCTTCCACACTATACAAAGATATTAAATACCTTCTTAAATTGGACCATTTCAATACTACTGTTTTTCTTTTTTGTATTTTAAAAAGAAACATCAGGACCTTTGTAACTTCTAAAGTTAAGGTTGTTTTAAGGCAGCAAAGAGATAAGGTATGTATTGAGGTTTCCATGACTGTTTATGGTGTCTATGTGAATAAAGCATATTACACACAATTGCTCTCGTATTTATCTACAGGATTTCTTTATACTGTACATGATTAACAATCTTGAGAAATTTAAAGTGCCACAGTTCAGATGTGCTCATCTGTTGTCTCACAGGCTTCGAGTCCATTCTAGTTGCTTTGATAAACAAGCCTCTGCTTCATTAAAAACAAAACCACAACAAAAAAAAAACAACAAAAAAGTCTTTTTAGGGGAAAAGAATTCGTCCTTCACTGCTGTGCTAACTGGAATCCAGTGGTCGAGCTAATCCTTCTTTGTAAACACGAAGAATAGCTTCACAAACAAATTTGTATTGACTCTGTATAAGAAAAGAACCAAAAATTAATGTTGATTAGTTAAAGTATTGATTATACATCAGTACTTAACAGGCTTAATGGCACTAGCAGTGCATTTGCCTCATTTTGTCCTGGACAATGCTTCACAACAGTCAGGAGATACATAGATGGAAAGAAAATTCAACTTGCGAGAGCATTCACAGGAGGCACAGGTAGCACTTACTCTTCTTTGACAAGCATTAAAATTCATACACCAAAGAAAACACAAGGTCTGAACAATCTAACAGAGAATAGGTTTAAATCCCAGGAAATAGGATTCACTTGTAAAAACTATGCAGACTTAGGCATCTCTTCTGACTTTATTCCAACTACTTATTTGTTTGAACAGAGTTTTTTTATACATTTATCTAAATTGTAATGTGATCATTACAATATTCTAATATTATCCATATCACATTATCTGTTGCATGACTGGAAAGGTATTTCAAGTTATCAGACAGAATACACTGATACACACTATACTGATGCACTCGCCCCAACCTCCTTGGCTATACTGTTACAGAAGAAAGTCACTTTATTTTGTATTTGTGATCAGACCATGCACCTTCCCCTGTTGTAACAGGAAGTGATCAAAAGCACTGGCATATTTTTCAAAAATAACAGCTGTACTGATTCTGCTAGTCATTTTGAGCTCTTTCACTTCTTGTAAATAAAGTCTTCACAAATTATATAAATGTTTTGGAACTATTGCACTTTTTCTCCAGTTTTGGTGTGACTGGTTAAAAAATATCTGATCCTCTTTCTGAGAGTGATGTTGTGAGACTTAACAATACAATTTACACAACTGAAAAACCACATAGCCTGATTATTTATGATGAAAACAAAACCCTAAGAACACAAGCTAATAGAAATTCAACAGAACTTACAGCAAAGATAGAGGCACACATGTCCTGTCCCCAGAAAGTACTTTTGACCATGAGTTCAAACCCCCAGATGAACACCCTTCTCAAAGAGCTAATTGCCACATATCCAGAAGAGCGCAGTAACACATTTTTCAAAACTCTTTTTACATCTTTGAAAGATTCTCCCAGCTGCTCTTGGATGCCAACGTTAACTGAGCAGGCACACCTGGAAACAACCCTACCTCAGTCTCTCCCAAGGACAGGGCTAATGATGCCTGTACTGTGAAGGATCTTATGCTGCAGCTAAATACTCGTGGCTAAGTGCTATTCTTGTCTATAATCTGCATTACATGTTCTCCTCAGAACAAAAAAACTTAGGAAAAACTTGGGGATGGAAATTAGTTTTCTGCATCTCAATTTTTCTGCCTTTTCTTTCAGCCTTTCAGTGAGTTACTCCCACCTCCAATATCACCCTGGTCTTTTGTCTCTATTTCTTAATTATCTTGACTTTTCTCTTCATTGCTATTGGCATTTACATACACCTATTGCCTGAACAAGGTGACTGTGATGCTTAGCGCTCTGTTTATTACTTCTGTTAACTCCTTTGTGCGACTGGGTTATTGAACAAATCAAAATGTAAAGCTTCAGCATCACTTCCTCTGACTCAGCCTCTGACTACTTGTTTTCTTTGCTGCCGTTGCCCGTGTTCTTACTGCTGACTCCATTCATAAACTAGTTGTATTACATAGGACTGACTGCATTCCTACCCACACTAGTTTCTCCTTAATGAAACATAATAGTTACTTTAAAAAAAAATTGTATTTTTAACAAATGGCCATAAAGCTAGACAAATGTTGCTGCAGCTTTATTTTTGGTCACAACTTTTATTTTGCTATTCCCAATGGCCCCATTCAACCAAATTACAAATCTTCCACATGGTTGTGAGTGGACACTCAGTGGACCTGTTAAGAGCTCTTGATGAGCCTGTTCCTCCTGAGCACACCCCGACCCGGGTTAGCTCACGGCACGCACTGGTTCCAGGCATCATCTCCTCCGACACGGAGCACGTGCACAAGCGCCCTGGAACTGCTGGATGTGCTGCAAGCCAGGCTGCCACAGCTGAGCAACCCCTATTGGCTTTGCCCAGCTGCACTGGGCTGAACACTGAAGAGGAGCAGTGGGGCTAGCTGAAACAGCCACTTGGGAACGCAAAAGGACACTCTGGGTAGATTAATTTGTTCAAGTGCAGCTCTTTGCTATTCTGCTTTCGCACATTCAGTGCTTGCTCCTGTGCCTCCCTTCTAGCACCGGACGCCAACTCTGCTCACAGGCTTTGCTTTTTCTCACAACAGCATCTGCATACTTCAAAAACCACCAGTTAATTTAGTTTCATGATACTGTTGCTACACACTGATCTTCTAGTTGTACTGACAGTGACCTGGGGGAATTTTATATGACCAGTTTTCCACACTCACAGTCTGATTTGCAGTGTTTTTACTGCTATACTCCATATCCTTTTACGTCAAAAAGATTGTATTTAAGGAGTATTTCTGCTGACTTCAGTTGTAAGTGGAGGCACTCAGCCTTCTGGCAAGCTCAACTTCACTTTAGGTGGCAATGTCAAATCCTCAAAAACGTGACGACCTCCAGCAAGGTGGCCTGAAACCTGCTCACTTCATTTTAGAAGCTGAAGGGGACAAAGACAGGCAATTCCAGAAGGAAACATTCAGCTTCCTTAATCTTGAGGATGGGCCTTTCCCATCTCACAGCACTCTCACAATCTCAACAACTTCCATTCCTGCAAGAAGCATTAATAGACCATCCAGATAACTCCCTTCTCAACCACAAAGTCCAGATTCACTTCCAGACAGTGCCTTTATTATACTGCCATGAGTGACAACAGTCCCAGCAGTGTGCATGAATAATTCTCCCCACAACACAACCTAGTTACTCAAGCAACCACGCCTTCTGAACCCTTCACACTCTGTGATAATATTTTTCCAATAAAAAAAGTGGTTTTTTTTTCCCCTGATCAATCACCCTACTAATTCCTGCAGTCATGAGCTTAATACTAAATAGAGTTTGTTTTTTCAAATTACCTTCTTCCCCTGAAGTAGAAACAAAGGCATTTTCTTTGGAAGATCAAAGGGACAAGAACGCCAGACTTAACTGTAGACTAGGTATGTCTAGACCCTTTTACTCCCATGTGTCCCTGCATATTTAGCTCTCTAAAATAACTCACACTTCATGTTCTGCGTTGCCTCATTTTTCCCCAAAAAATCAGAATTTTTCATCCTTCGTTGCTAGCAACAATATGCTCATTTCCAAAGCTGACACAAAATTGCTCCCCATACTTTCAAAAATTGTCTTTGAGCTACCTCTATCTTATACCCTCTATTTTCAGTTACTGATTTTTCCCAACTAATTCTGAATTTCTCTCTCGCTCTTGGTTCTTCCAAACTAGAGGCACAATTAAGAAAAGTATTGTACCCGTTAAATTTCTACTCCTACTCTCGAAAAGTCACTTTACATGCAACTAAAGACTAACTACAATTTCTCAACAAAGAACAAAAAATCAAACATTACATTAACTTCTTGCGTAACACTTCGCCTTAAGCCCATAAACAGATGATTTGGAAAAGTCTGATTTTGTACATAGAAACTACTTGCAAAATAGAGAAGTGAATGATCTTTTAATGGCCAAGTAGAAAACATTTACGAGTCAAATAGCATCTCACCAAAGAGCCTTTTCAGTCAGATTATGTTAAACATTAATTGTGAGAAGCATGAAACATAATGGTAAGCGAAGACCTAAACGACACCATTTTAAAGATCGATGCATCTCTTAAGACTGGACAAATGTGGTACCACACAGAACTCTTCCCCTTCACTTACTGATGTTTGGACCATCATAGCTCGCTGGTCTCGCATTTTTCGTACAATATCCAGTGGATAAACAGGTTGGTTTCTTTCAATTAAGCACATGGCTGTTTCCATAGTGACCAATACACCAGTACGACCGATTCCAGCACTGTGAAATGGAACAGGAAACATAGTCTTTTAAAGGAGTTTTTTGCAAGGTACCAGATTCGTATCACGGTCTTAATATTATGAAGCTAGGCAGCCTTAGAAAGAAGAGGAAGAACTTTAAAAGACTGGAAAAAAGCACAAGTGTTTTTTAAAGCAACTTCAGTAATATTTCCTGACAGTGATTAACAGGACAAGAATTTTATGTAAATAAAAATACCACCTAAAGTAAATGATGTTTTAAGTTACAACTGCTTACAGGTCTAAATATACTACTTTTATGTTTTTCGTTAACAAAAAGTAAGAGCTAATTGGCTGCTTTTAGATGGCTACCTGAACAACAGAACAACTTTGCAATACCACACGCAATAAGATTACTGAGATATTAGAGTAAGAAAAAGCAGAGAAACGTCTTTACTGCAAGTGATAATTACGTAATGCAGCAATTTCACCAAAAGGCTGCAGGAGAGGGGAAGCAAAAAGAAACTTGTCTTTTAGATACAACACCACAGCTTGTATCTGCAGCCTTAAAATTTTCATCTAGTTCAAGGAATCCTGCTGCCTTGCAGAGACACCTTCCAAAGCAAAAGCTTATTCTAAAGCTAAACAAAATCTATATCAAAATTTTAAACCACAAGTACCTGCAATGAACAAGGACTGGCTCATTCTTTACTCTCTTTGGTCTCATGCAGGTCACAAACTCCAGGAAGTCCATGGAGTCATCAGGAACACCATGATCAGGCCAGGCAACATACTGGAGGTGGGTGACTGCATGTTGTTGTTCTGTCTAAAATACAGTAAGGTTGTCAAAAAGTGTTCAGTGTTATGGCTCAACCGATGCTCACCAGAAATAGATCACTTCCACAGTAAGCCAGCTTTGCTAACACTGTATGTAGAGAGATTCACATGAGAAAGAAAATGTAAATTTAGGGCAAAATATAATCATGTAATTCTTAGAAAACATACCAAAGGCATATATTGTTTTTCAGTTAGCGAGTTAAATGAAACTCTTTACATACGAGCAGATTTTCAGTTTTTTAATTTACAGAGTGTTGGCATCGATGATTCACCTGAGGTAAAATGATACAGGACCTATGCCTAGCTGTAATATACAATTTTAGAACATGCTGGAAGAAGCAGCTGTTGTAAAATACAGTAGAGATATTCAGAACAAAGACAAGATAACAGGGCCTCTGGGCTACTTATTCTTCTCCTTGAAGGAAGTGTCACCTCAACAGCAGGGTCTTTTTTTTAAATAATATTTCTTCAAAAAAGGGAGAATATACATACACATATCTACATATCTACAAACACTATGCTGGCATACTAGTCAATGCTGAAAGAAGCAAGACACCTGATCATTACCTGCAACACATTAAGTCTTCCCATAAAACAAGCCTGATTGCATGTCACTTATCTCATGCTGCTAACCAATTAAATCAAGGAAATACAATTCTAAACTTGCATATGTGCACTTGCAGACACAGTTAAAACAAAAAGTTGCTTGCAACATTTGCTAAGCACGGTTTCTGACAAACCAGAATATATATGATTTCTGTAGCACTTATGGAAGGACATTTGCCTTATCAACACAACTGAAGAGAAATATTCTATTTCACAGAGAACTTTTCATGCAATTACACCTAAAAAACTATCTTGATAGAAGTTCTTTCAGTTAACTCTGCCTTAACTTTGATAATGAGCCTAGTCTGTAAAGATGATTGGGTGATTTTAACTGCTAAATTATGTATGTGATCATATCAACATGGGGAGAATAAAATGAAAACTACTGAAATATTTGACCTGATTTAGGTGTTTCCAATTTCTGTTTTTCCTCTTCCATTAAACAAAGCAGGCTCACTCCTAGTGACCAGACTAAGGTACAGAAGACACAGAATCTCTACTACCTAAGCACAAAGAAAGTGTCCAAGGAAATGATTTTTTTCCAGTCAAAATAATTGTAGAAATTCACATCTGTCTGTAGGGACACAAATCCATATAACACAGCTCTTACTCTGCTTCCTAAAGGCAGACCCTTTTAATTTACAATTAAAAAGTCTAGCATAAATCCCAAGTGGACAGTGTAATCTAACATTAACGACTTAGCTCACTGTAACATAAGTTGTAAGCATTTTGGACTTAGCTTCTAGATCATTATAAGAACCTACAATTGATGGGATGTCTGCAGAACAAGTATGGCCTTTTTCTACTCATTTTTGTCTCCCATTTTACAGTGATCACCACTTTCTTCAACTTTGCTGAAACCCCACATGGACTGAAATATATATAAACACAACAAGAAAATGTCATAAAAAAGCCCTCTAGCGCACATCTGTGCATGCTTACTCAGAATCTGTCCAAAAGGAAAATGAGATAATGCAACGATTACGTGCTACAATTTGAGCTGATTCTCTTAAATTAGAAGCTCTGAAGGACATGTGAATTACAGCACACAGGTGAGGCAGAGGCTTGACTCACACTCTGATCATCCCCAAGGCAGCACTGAGTCACCTCCTCCGCATGTTAAGAACTTTGAGCCATGTATTACAGGAAAGGGCCAGTGCCACACAGAGACCTAAGAAGAACTGACAGTAAGTAGCAAATGCCATTTTACAAGCTCCAAAAAGAAAAGCGTCCACCATTAGTCTTTATCTACCACAAATCCAGGTTAAGTTACAACCGATTAAAGTTGCATTTTTTCAAACAGCTCAAACACAGGAAACAAGCACGTTACGTAAGAGCTCCTTAGAATAAGGGCATACTTTAACAGCATGTGTTAGAGTCTGGTGAACTACTACTTTTGGTGTGATCACCCCCAATTTTCTGGTATATGTGCTATTCATTCCCAGAGACACATGCATTTTGTTAAATATTCTAAGTGTTCCTCAAGCTTCACTATAGTTTTCTAGTTATTTCTGTTTTAATATAATGACTTTTGATTCTTTTGCCTGAACTTTTCTAAGGTGATTCATATTCATATTCTTAATATTTCATCACCACATCATTAGCTTTTCAATTTGCCTAAGTATTTTAAAATACCTCTTTTGTATTTTGTATTTGTATTAATAAGTCAAACTTCTGTTGTAGATACTAGAAACATAGTTATATGTTAAAACTAATTCTAATTCCAATACTTCTGTGTTTCATGCAGAAGAAGCAAAAATATTATTATGACATACTCTAGACATTTTTACTAACAGTAACAGTTTTTGTCTTTCTTTTAAAAACAAAAATCTTTAGAATTTCATTCTCAATGAAAGGTAGTTTTATATTCACAAAATCTGTCAACCAAACAATTCTTCACATGGAAATACCTTGTATTAAAAGACTACCATGGTTAATAAAATCTATCACCTCTAACTTCTTTAAAAATAAGGAACTAGAATTATACTTACTGGGCTCATAATCTGCCCAAATATATACATTTTATTAGAACAGTTACCGCATATAGCCATAGGTATTTTTAGAACTGCTCATTCTACCAGATCCTGCTTCTTTGTACACATCTGGTAATGGAAAACGAAGTGGCTTCTCAGCTTCATCCATTCAAAATGGTTCTCCCAACCATTACTACCCACTCAACTCCTTACCCACAACAGATTTATTTCCCAGTAAGATTTTCAATAATTACTAATTATTAATAATTTCAAAAATTACTAATTATAATAATTACTAATAATTGCTAATTACTGTAGCATCCTGATTGATAAATGCAAAATTTATCATTTTAAAATCTGCCTTTACTATTCTCATCTTGTAAGTCTAAAAATATAACAAAGCAAGACACCAAACTTTGTTCATTGCCTTATAATGTTTGCCTAACCATGCATATTGTGCTTCAATGCTCCAAAAATATTTAGCATTTTTGGCATTTCACATGAGCTGATTTCAGTTGTATTTGTGTCTTGCATTTTCACAAATCAGCTTCCGTACGGTGGATCCAAAAAAAAAGTTTCAACAACTTACAGCCTCCAGTGACTGTTCTGTGCTATGGTATTTGCCCCAATTTATAGTTAGTCATGTGGCCAACATTTACCTGCTTCAGGACATTGACCCCCATTTACTTAGCAGGCAGCTGCAGAGGTGCAAGACATCATACCTGTCCCAAACTATTTGTCATTGTCCTTCCTGTAATTCTTACTGTTGCTGCAAAGATGTCAGCTAGAGAAAATACTGACTTGTATCTATCATTCCTGTAGAAATTCAAGATGTTTTACTGCCAACTCAGCTTCATTATGGGCTATGCTTACATCCTGAACTGTGCTTGAAAACACCCAAGGTGAACTAGCCAAATTTATGTGGATTTATTTGGAAAGAAAAAAATACCAGATCTTGTTCAATGTAAAAAGCAAAGAGTTTTAGTGAAACAATTTAAGATAATCTTTAACATGTGCAAAACCAAAACACTGTATAAAATGTCCTGGAAGACAAATGGCATGGAAAGTCTCATCCCTGATAGCTAAGCTCTGTCAAAATTATGAAGACCCTATTTTCAGTTCTTTAGAGCAGAAAGCACTGGTAGTGTAGTCACTTGCATTGATGCCTCTGATTGTGCCAGCATAGTCCCTAGAAGGCCTTGCATATTGCTCATACATAAAAAGAAGTCCAGTCAGTCTGGTAATTTTACATTCCTATAGCAAACAGCAATGCTATTAGCAAAAAGTTTAATTGGTTTGAATTGGTGAATCTCTTTTCTTTTTCTTCAAACCATCATCTCCATCATTGTGACGTCCTCGAAAGTAAAGCTTGTAAATTAGAAAGAACCCTCTCCCTCAGCCTGCCTCTATTTGCATTCTTATTGTCTGCACCATCACACTGAACAGTCCACATTATGACCCAAGGAACTGTTGTAATTCATCATCTTCACTTGGATTACTTATAAGGTGTCAGCGCTCTCTCTTCCGGTGGCTCATTCATTATAGCAATGGTATAACTTGTCTTTACAGGACGAAATTAGATCATTTTTTAGACATCTTGGATTCTGTTATTTGCGGCTGAATGATTTATTATAGTTAATAAAACAAAAGGTGGAAAGATTACAGGGCACTTGTGAAACAACCAACATAAGATGTGGCATGAAAAAAAAAAAAAAGAAAAAAAAAGAAAAAAGCCTGCAATACAATTCTTCAGGTACTGTGAATAACACCTGTAACAAGTATTGCCTCTGCAGCTGTGGTAAATCACACAAATCAACACAAATAGTTGTTTAAAAAGAAGACATTCAAAACATAGTTGCATGAAATTGGGTATCAATGATACGCTGCAAGGCAGTAACTTTGAAGGAAATGGAATGAAAGCTTTCTTTAGACTTCCCATTCTAGTTCGTCAATGATTCAAAAGTAGTATTTTTTTTTTTGACAGAAGTATACTATATGAATGCTGCAATTGATCCTACGTAATTTCTTCCCTTTTTTTTTTTTTTAAACTCATCTTCAATTACAGGTAGAGCAACATTACTACAAATTGGGTCAAAAAAAACCAAGAAATTTTGTTGTTCCATAAGTCTTCTAAATACACATGAATAAAAGCCCAAGGGCCTCATTTTACAAATTTCTCTTTATTTTTGTCTACAGGCAGGTTTGGAAATCTGTGCATCTTAATGTGCAGGAAAATCTCCCAAAAGTATGCTATTCCAATAAAAATAAAGTCTCTTGTGACACTTGCAGAGCTCTATCAGTCTTGCTATTAGAGGTTGCTTGCCTTCATAAAGACTAATGCCGTGATCCTGACATTAGCTCAGGGAATAATAAAATCACAGTTTGATTTCAGGTGACCTTTCCTGTAATCTTCAAATACCACAACAACACCTGCAGGACACAAAGTTTTGCAAAGTCTCTTTTTAATTATGGGGGCCCCCTTGGAAGAATATCTTCGGTCAGTTTCAGAAAAGCAGCTCTAATGACCACACAACTAGGCGATATTTTAACACTGCAGGGAATTCTCTCACTCTTGTAACAAACTTCACAGATTCTTCACAGGTTTTACCAAAATTCACACCAAATGCACACAGCTTTCAATTTTAAGGGTCATATTTTTTTACTTTATAAAGCAGCTGGATACTGAGAATTCCCACTCTACTTAAGTGTATAAATTGGTCTTTACTGAAGAGACAAACAAGCAAATAGCACCCCTCTCCAAAGCGCCGCTCAGGACGGGCTTTATCAAACATAAAAAATCATGCCATTTTGTCAATGAAGACACAATCTACACAAGCAATTGTTTGGTAGCATAAGAATTTACAATGTACAAATCCTCATCTGTGATTTTCACATGTACAAACATGTCAAGCTAGGCACGCTAAGCTCTTGCGCGTTCTTTCTCAAAAGGAATTAACTTGTGTGAAAGAGACCGACTGCCTTATTCTCACTAGAGCTTTTCCTTATCACATGTCTCAAATAAAAACACATAACCCAGAAATACTATTCCAAAAGAAATAAATTTGTGAGAATAAGTATTTAAAGAGGGTCTAGACTAAAAGTTACAACACATAAATTAGCTAATTTGAGTAGGAGGGAATAAAAGTTTTGCTAAGTATTCTCTGCAGTACTGCTTTAATGTATGCTTCTTTAGAGTTGCCATCCAAATCAGCACTGAAATCAGTACTACTCCTTGACCTGATGGCCCCAACTAGTAAAGGACACAGTGTAAATCCTTGATTAAAAAGTAGAACCAGCATGTATCATACTTATGGTTACAAAGAAAATCTGAATCATATGAAGGCAAAAATTGGATGCACTGACAAGTGATAGTTATAAATTTACAAAATTAAGAGTTTGCCATCTCAGTATAAGAATGTTGTCTAGAAATATTACATTTCAAAACTAGTCTCTTCTTTTTAATTACTGGTAGCAACTCCAGTAGTTAAAATAGGCTTAATTATGCATTAATGAATTGCATAGAAGTCAGAAAGAAGAGTGGCCAATGACTAAAACAGGAACTCTGTACTAGCATTTACCTAGTACACGGTGATTTCTTACATAGGTATCTTATGATAGCACAAAGCCTTCATTTCTTTCAGAAGATATTTTGCAATCACAGAATTTTGGAAAAGAAATAAAGAGAGAAAATGTGTAAGAACTGTAGGACAGCTTGGGAACAGAAGCCAAACCTCAGCCCCTAAAACTCCAAGTTTTGGTAGCCTGGATGTGATAAAAACACATTTCACAACACAAGCCCATATGTAAGAAGTATTTTGCATACTCCACTTTGCCTTTGCTTTATAACCTTTTCGCTAAAATAAAATATTCACGGCTAAGGAATGCAAGTATCTTACATAAATTGACTACATTCACATTGAGATAGATAAAGGTTTCTTCTTTTTAAACATCTGACTAAAGATTAAAAGGAGCTGGTAAGATTTTGCATCTTCTCTCAAAACTATTACAATTCACTTTCCTGCTAGCTATTTATCCACATGTGTCACTAACCTAGTGACCCATATTTCATCCTTGAAAGCACAGTTGCATAGCAAACCACAACAGCAATGACAAAAAAAATCCAAAATACAACTCTCATTGAAAACCTAAATATCAGTGAAGAGTCAGTGATCACGAACAGTTTACAGTAAAGCAATGAACTTCTTTGTAACATTTATTTCAGTGCCTGTTTAGCATAACAGGTACCTATTGTATTCTAGAACTGGACAAAAACCACAGCAATATATGAGTGGTTTTTTCCTAGCTCAGACTGAACTAGGGTTCAAGTTCGGTCAAACATGCTTTCAAGGAACTCTGACGAAACTGCATTGTGTTCATTTTTATTCAAAAAAAGTATATAAAAAGCATTATATAGGTGTTTATATGCACAAAGTCTGTATCTACCCACCTGTACACACACATGCACACATACTCATTCAGCTTGCTTAGAGATAAATGGGCATTTACCTCAACATTTGTAATCATCATTTCTCTAACAACATATGCAATCGTACAATCTTCAGACTGGCATCTGACACGAAAGTTGCCATATTCCATTACATCTGGGGGATCAGGCCAATATTGATGACATTTGGTCTGTAAAGACAAAGTAAAATTAAGGAGATATCAGGAACTGAAACAGACACTTCCCTATCCTAACCTTCCCCTGTGCTATTTTGCTTATTTTATTCTACAGGTAATTCAAGGAGTACAAAAACTGTCATGGTTTGCTGATGAGGTCTTTGCATTCAAATTGAATAGGACACCGCAGGCCATATTTTCCATAAACTCATATTTTAGTCATTTATAATAAAAATTCAATTGAGTACAAGATGAAAGCTTTCTCTCCGGTACTCATTCACGGCCATCTAAGAAAATAACTTCTTGAAGCATGACACAGGAAAAATAGGTGTAATGTTCTATTTCAGTAAGAAAATTGCATGGGAGGAGGAAGGGGGATTTTTTAGGTCACAGCGAAGATAGAGAGAGGCTTTTCTTGGAGGTGTACACTGAAAGGACAACTGGCAACTGATAGAATGTGCAGGGCAAGAGATTATGATTAGATATAGGAAAAACAATTTCAGTGAAGATTGGTCAAACACTGAAGCAAGCTGTCTTAAGAGGCTGTGAAATGTCCATCCATGGAAATAATCAAAACTTTGCTGTGCAACCTGATTAAAACTCAGAGCTAGCCATGCCTTGAATGGGGAATTTGACCAGAACCTCCAGAAGTCCCTCCCTACTGTAAATTATTCTTGGATTTTATGAAATAATGGTGAATTGTCTTCTACATGCATGACCCTATCACTTTTGACATTATTTATAACCTTACAGTACAGTAATTG
This sequence comes from Nothocercus julius, assembly GCA_013398735.1. NCBI lineage: Eukaryota > Metazoa > Chordata > Aves > Tinamiformes > Tinamidae > Nothocercus > Nothocercus julius. The sequence goes on along the minus strand of VZSV01000199.1, from coordinate 1,006,054 downwards.
CAGTTTAAGTACTAGTTTGCAATCTTGTATGAACAATGATTTCTCCCCCAAGCAAAGAAACAACCCACACTATTACATATATGCATATTAAATGTGAGACATTCTTTGAAGACAGTGCTATAGCGTCCAGGCTCAGCGACACGAATGCCATTAACTTCAGTGGGTGTTTGTGTGCACGCAACACAAGGAAGTCTTATAATTAGCTGGTGTGTCCCTTCAACCATTACATGCAATTGCAGAAGTGTTAAGAAGTCAGGTTAAATGGGATAGGTGCATTGGTGGGAGTGCATTGGCCTTTCTGTGGAAATGTGTGTTATGCTGGTGATCTGCAACTGGTGCTTCTATATTCTGGCTTTACCACCCATTTATCAGTCAGCTGGACAATCCTGATGATGACTACTCAGGAAAAATACTTAATACATGTTCTGAAGAGGCCTTTTTAAAGCAATTGCTCACTTTCATTTGGATGACAGGTGACTGGGTGGCTATTTTGAGTGAGAACATCCCTTTGCTCCGAAAGGAAAGCAAGAGAGAAAAAGAGGAGAGGTTCTCATTTAACTCCAAAAATATCCTTTGATTAGCTGTGACAAATGGGATCTTGGCCCACCAGCAACATTACAAAAGTACCACTGCTAGCTAAGGTAGCTTTCCTAGTCAACCACTTTAGTCATATACCCCTCCTTATGCACAGATGCAAACCCCTACTTGTTTCTTTTTTTTTTTTTTTTTGTAATATCCTGCACAGTCAGAATTTCATACTATCCTCTTTCATTCAGAGCCATAACCCTGACAACATCAATGACCCTTTGTAAAAATCCTGCCAACAAACTCTGCCTTCCAGAGCTGGTGGCAGAGCCTCAGTTTCTCCTCCTTCCCCAACTGAGACCCCCAATATTTAAAAAGACCCAGCCTCTACAGGTTATCTGTATGTGCAGACAGACCAAACTAGCCCTTCTTCAGCTTCCTGGAGGATTAGCGCTTTAAATTCAACAATCTCTCTGGCATTCACTTCTCTTCACTGTTCTACTCAAATGGTTTGATTTGAAAAGCAGGGCAGAGTCAGTGTACACATTTCTACTTCATGTGCAGTCACAAACACTGAACTGAGTATCAGAGCTACTGGGTATTGCACAACACTGCAGTAGAAACCTCCACGTGAGACTGGTAAACAGTTTTATGAAGTAGTCATAAGATGTCAATTGATAAGAGGTAAATGTTGCCAGACACTATGTCAACAGAAGGAGAAAAAAGAAAAAAAAAAAGTGAGCTCAGGTTCTCTCTCAGCACTGCTTACTGTAATAGCCCTAACACAAATAAGCTGCTCAAAGCACTATGTAAAAATCTTTATAAGGGTTGCCACAAGCATCCTGCACCATGATGAATCTTTCTTCAGGCAAGAAATTTCACTGCAGCAGGAAGATATAGCATATGTAAAAAGAGTTTGGCATGCTGTGGATGTAGCCTCCAGTTTGAAGCTGCTGCCTTTTATGCATTTTGTCAGGTTGCTTCTTAGCAACACCTCTGCTGTGCAGTGAATATGCTGCTTTTGAATTGCACAGGGCAAACTTGTTAAGCTTCCCTAGAAGATACTGATCAGCTTTAAAATTATGTCCAGCTTGACACTAATTTTGGAATTATCCTCTCTTAAGAAAATATATCAAGAATATAAATCTTTTGCCATTCTGGCAAATGGTACCATAAGCTACAAACTGTCCAGCAAAGAGAAAGTGAAGCAAAACGGCAAAAGTGGAGAATGGGGAGGAAGGGAAGTGTGACATATAAATGCAAAAAGACAGAGGTTAGCAGCAAATTATCTTGAAGGTTCCCACTCACTGGGCACATTATAGAAAAATATTGACCCATACTTTTCCACAGCATAAAAAAGGAAAGCAAGAAGTTATTTCTACTGTAATGCAGAGGAAAGACAAGGGGATGCCAGAGGATGTTCAATAATATCCAATCCTGTGAATAACTATGCAATCTAACCACAGGTAAAATTTGTTACTTTGCCGCTTTCATGCAACTTACCCATTTTACTGCAGGATTGTATCAAAACAAAACAGAATACAAGGGACATTGCTATAATTTTCCCTGTATTATATCAAAATCAGTGAAATGTAAGAATTTGTGGGAACAGAATCAAGAGATATCGAAGTAATTTTAGGAAAGAGAACCTACCATAAAAATACACGGGCTAAATTCTGACCATCAGTATGCTAAAGCTAAGCGCCATTAAAGTGCCAGATTCCACACGGCAACTCAGTTGTGCTCAGCCTGCTCGACGCTCCCAGGCAGCGGTCAGCGAAGCCCTTGGGAGCGCACGCGCAGCGCGGAGCCCAGCTCTCCCCGGGGCAGGGCAGCACGCGGGGCGGGCTTGCCCAGCAAAACTGGGGTCAACGTAGTGATTGCCATTTATCACACTGCAGATTTATCCGGTTTTGTTTTTAAAGCAGTATAATAAAACAAACCAAGGTGGCAGTATCTCTTCCTTTAAGTAAATGAAAAAGCCTGGTCTTTGCAGAAATGATTCAAAACAACTAGCTGGCCTTTTGGGGGAGTGGTGGTGGGGTGGTATTTAACCATAACTGGGGAAAAGCAGCTTAAAGATATAATACAGCACAAGCAACCTTAAAACACTTACCCGCCCTCGTTCAGTGAGGGTTGTTAACATAATGATCAGCGATAACTTGTGATCCCAGACTACTTGCCAGAAATGCGCACACGTATGTGGAAGAGGCCCTTGAGTAGCAATGTACCTGTTCACAACACCCACAGTGGGAATTTCCATCTGGAAAGAGAAAGAAAATCCCCCATGTAAAGTTTGCTGTCACTAAGCAACTGCTGTTGTTTTATTCAGCATTTCTTTGATATGGAGGAAATTGAGAAAATATTAAGAAAGCAAACTGAGTAATAAGATAATCAAGATCATAATTTGATAAACTCTGAAAGTTATTAATTTAAAACATCAAAAACGATAAACTGTAACTCTGTAACTTTGTGCTTGTATGCTTTTTTTTTTTCTTTTTTTTTTTTTTAAACTTTGCAGTTCTGTGCATACCAGTGTTTTCAAGGCAAGAGGAAATAGTCTTTAAAGTAACAAACACAGTATAAAGACCTTAAGCTTTCCCATATTGGATATCATGAAGAGACAAAGAGAAAAATCTTTTCCACCTCACACAATTCAGCCTTCTCCAGTGAAAAAGGAAGTAAAACAAAACACCCCACCACTCCTGCCAGCAGCTAGGTATCCTGTAATCTGCACATCTTTGCTCAGTTTTCACTCTAACTGCTGCTTTTGTTCCATTAAAAATGATAAGCTTTTATTTGAACTGAAATAATTTGAACTGAAAATAAGCCCCTCTAGCATGAGGAAAACCACGTGTGATATATAGAGAAACTGGCAGAGACAACTTCACTGAAATGATCTACCCACCCACACTGTACCACCGAGTCCAGTAAGTTAATGGTTCATTCTGTGATTTAGGTACTCAACATATGAACCTGACACACCAATATATCTTCATCTCCCCATCCCTCCTCCTGTTTTATTCCCTGCTTCCCAATCTACATGATTACAGCAATCCGATCTCTGGTTTCTCATCTGGACCATCATAGCGTTGCTGGTAGATCATGAGAGGGAAAGACTTGGTTTTGACTATATGAGAAAAATTTAAGAATTTACAAAATAAAGACAAAAATCAGTCTAAAGGAGGAGACATTGCTCTGAATAGATTAAAAGTACTATTTCATTCACACTTGAAAAAAGATTGATTCTAAATATTCAAAGTCAGCCACCAAATTTTAACAGGTACACAAATAAAATAAACATTTAAATTAATTTTAAATACTTAAAATACATTTAAATATAGAATAGAAGACTATGGGCAAAACAACATCCTTGAAAATGTATCCAAACACGAACCACTCTATTTCTTGTGATTTTGCTGAGTTCATTTGGAAGCCAAAGTCAGAAAGAGTTCTGACTTAAGCAATGCTAAAATATTTTTGTTCTACAAGACTGCGCGTCAACATGAAAAAACTTTCAGCAACAGAGAAAAAGCTACAGAAGAGATTTAATCATCTCATTAAACTGATGTTTATTGGCAACCATAAGTAAAAAAAATGAAAGCAATCTTCCTTAATAATAGCATAAAAATTTAAACATAGTTTGAAGTGTTACTCATTTTCTCAGGTTGATGTAAGCAAAAAATATTAAATCCCCATCAAATTGTGTGATGCAGTGTATGGAAATACAAACAGATTTTATTGGATAAAGATCCTGTTCATATCCTGGATTCCATGTGCTTTAAGCCAATATGTTGGGATGGTTATTTTACGAGACATCTTTTGCGGTGGTTCGGGGGTTAGGGTTGGGGTGCCCTCCCTCCCTCCCCAAATCAAATGCAAGCCCTTTATCCCTTAAAAAACTAAGGTTAGTGCTACTAATATAGAAATATAGGAATTGCACATATGGAGGTCTCTGACTTACATTGACATAGTTCGCATTAATGTAATCTTCATCTCCCTGTAATATTATCCTTGTGGCATCATCTGCACATAAAGAAATAAAGAGGGAATCAAATTAACAGCTCAGGGACATGCTTTTAAGTCAAAGGCAGGAACTGCAAACACATGAACAGCAGAGTACAAAGCAAAGTAGATCACCTTTTATAAGGTAAAATGAACATTTATGTAACTCTGGTTATGTAATGGAATCTTTATTCAGAAAGTTCAGAAGTTCAATAGAGCAGTTCTATAAAGCATCACTGAAAGGCTAAAACAAAGCAGGCAGAAAGTCTGTATTTAATACTCACAAGGCAGAACATCTTTGTATCGATTTTTGTCCATATTCTGAGGTACCTTTGCACATGTAACAGCCAATCCTGGCTTTTTTCTATAAAGTTGCTGCAATATGGGATAAAAAACAATAATTAAAAGAAATTAAAAAACAATAAAAGTTGAGGAATACAGTTGTGCTATACAAAAACCAGAGCCACAGGAAGATGCATAGACTGAAATAAAATTGGAAAACTGTTTCTTTTTCCTAACTATCTGCAAATTTCACCTCAGAATTCTTTTATTTAAAATATGTGAAACATTCTATTATTGCTAGCTAGTCCATCATCATCTCTAAGTGAATTCTATGGTTAAAAAGTCAAAAAGATTATTCCACTGTAAGGTTTACGGAGCTCTAATACTCAGCATGACAGCTCATCACACATTTTTAAGCCTGAACAGCATAACAGGAAGAGGCAATCTGGTGAGAGATTTTAATAATATATACAAAAACCAAACACAACCTAGCAGTTAGAATTTAAATTACAGAGCTATGTTAAAATTTCAGGGATGTGAGAGACACACATAAGAATAACTCAGTAGTAAGATAACAATTCTAGGTTTTCATTATTACTGTTTGGTTAAAATTCATTTGCCATAGACTGACTTAAATTCTGCCTGGGTGGAAATAAAACTGAAGAGGAAGATATTGTGGAAAACTTAGATACATTAAAGTATACTGCCTAATTAGTTATTTTACTAATATGAATGGAGAATTTGGAAGTCACCACCAGTGATGAGGTGACACAGAAATGCTCTCTGCTTCTGAGGCAACTAAAACATCAATAAAGGCCAAAAAAGAAGCCCACTAAGCTGTCACTTTTTTTTTTTTTTTTTTAAATGTATTACTGGATATATCTAATTTTAAAATGAATTAGTAACTAAGATAAAAAAGGACTAAACCTTACTCCTAAACTTAAAATGAGTGATTTTTTAGACAAACCCAAAGCTGACACTAAGGATATTCATATGGGATTTTTACATTAAGTGATAATGTAGTTTCAAAAGTGCTAGGGAATAAAGCTGAATCCTGTAATAACAGCTGAATTCACCTACAACCTCTGGAAAAAGAACATGGACAGTTAAGTTGCTGCTGTTATTCCATCAAAGAAGGCACAAAACTAATCCAAGTGTACAAGAGATGTTCAAGAAATTTCCTTGAATAGCACTGAAAATGAACCAAATTAAAAACAAGACTGACTACTGTCAAACCCCACTATTCTACCCAATAAAATATTTTTAAAAGTATTAGTCAGCTTTGGATACCTGAGCTAGAAAGTTGCAAATTAAAACAAATTCCACATAGAAAATGACTTATGCAAGGCCAGTAACTTACTCTGCCCTACCTTAAGTCGTCAAGGGTCAAACTGGCGGAAAAGCCTTACACTTGCTCTCTTGGGATAAGACTGAACATTACCAATAAAAATTCCAAGATATTTAAGTCCTTACATTAGTTGCTAGTCACAGCTATTGGTTTTGTATTAATGGCAGAACTGAGTATTACCTACCTACCTCAAACTGAATAAGGACTGTCCCACTTTCCAGCCCTTTCTTTAGCTGTTCCATAGACTCCTCCAGTGTATCACCATATTCAGAACAGTTAGGAAGAAGTGATTCTGGGAGACTCTGGGAATCAACTTCATCTTCTGATCTGGTCTCCACAAACTGTTTCACTACTGGAACACAGACAGAAAATTAAGGTCCCCTACAAACAGCATTAGTGAGGTTGCAATAGAGTTTATCAGACTGTAAGGAGAAAGTTTACATAGAGCAGAGTAGACCACAGAATGCAAACAGCACTAACAGATTCAACATCACTTTTACATAGAGAAAGTTACTGTAGGAGCTACTAGTAGTAACAGACCCTCACAGACTTTATGAAAATGAAATTCCTCAAGGAAACTATGAAGGCAAGAACCTGACAGCCAAGCTTGAGGAATTTCTTGTTGCAGTCTAGTCTTGCTGAATTAACTGCCTAACAGCCTAATGGACTCACAAATATTTTTTTCCCTGAGAAGTTTTAGAATATCAAGTTCTGAACTTATGAACTGAGTACAACTACTGTCTCTCTACAAAAGCCACCATGTCACTGAAGGTGTCCATCCACAAGCACCCTCTGCAGTGATCAGAACAGCTCACACCTGCCAGATGAAAGAAAATAGGCATGAGTGTGAGCAGCTCCTCACACCTGCCAGATGAAAGAAAATAGGCATGAGTGTGAGCAGCTCCTCACACCTGCCAGAGGAAAGAAAACAGGCAGTGTGAGCAGCTCCTTACAGAAGCAACTGACAAGGGGCCACAGGTTGCCTTTAGAAAAGAGCAGAGACTTTGCCTACCTGCAAGTAGGTATAGAACTGGTTTCAGAAAGACCAAATACTGCAAATTGCCAGTAAAGAGGCCTTGGCATAATAGAAGCAGGACTGTGTTCAGGGAAAACAAAGCCCATCTGTCTTCCCAGAACCTATGAAATTTAAAATAAACTAGAAGTTGCAGAGGAGTGTAAATGTTGCAGAGGAGTGTTTCCTCCTGCTTCCTAGTGATCCATCATCACTGCAGATTTCTAACTCATAGTGTAATCAGAAATGCTGTGCAAAACCCTTCTATAAGCACATGTGTTAGTTAAGGTGTATTATTGCTCCTAGAAAGTAAATTATAAACAAGAAGTTTTACAACTTCCAAAAGCTTCTGGGTTCTGCTTACATTTAAGAACAGAGCAAATACGAGACAGCAGGATGGGTCCCTGCAGACAAGCAGTTGAGCTATAAGTTCCAGCTCCCTTGAGGCATCCATGCCAGTACATCAGTGACTCGAAGGTTAAAACAATACCTTTTGAATTAAATGTGGTGTCTAAACAAAACTCTGTTTAAAATATAAGGCCTTTAGACACTGCATATATCAGAAACCATTACTTGTTTGCTGACAGCAGCTTGGCAAGCAGCCAGCACAGGTCATGAAGCTCACAATGTCTATTATAAGAATGAGGAAAAAGCCTATTTGATTTATGTTTTACTGTATGATTGTGCTGTGGAATAAATCATGGGTACTTACAAAGACAGAACTACAGCTTATCCTACGCTTTTGAAAGAATAACTTTGAGAAAGTATTCTTACAGATTGTAGAGTTTAAATTAAAGAGAAATTCTAATGACACATTCTTTGGCATAATGGTAAGAAGCTACTGGTAAAATATTTTATGCTAGAAATTCAAATGCAAGGCAATCTACTATTTAGCACAAACCAATTCCCAGTGCACTGAGAAAACATTTATGTAAACAGAAGAGGGGATACAACCAAGCATGAGTACAGTCTCAAACAGACTAAAAGTAAAAACATTAATTCGGTTACCTTTCCGCCTGACTAAAAGTGCAAGCTCTCTCGTGTGAGATTCTCTGCTGGCTTTTATAAACATTACCACCTGGTCATGCGTGTGCTCTGAGATATCTCGGCCGTTAATTAATACTATCTGATCACCTTCATTCAGTTTTGGAATGCATTTATCAGCCTGTTTCAAGACAAAAGAAACACATTAATGTCACTGCATTCAGTCACATAAGGAGGAACAAATTAGGGTATCAAGTTCATCATGTAACAAAGTTATGCTGAAAGTTTCATCTTCTGTATCGTAAGTTCTATCAAAAGATTCAAATCTAAAGCTGAGTTAATAGCTTCAAAACTCTCAATGAAGATAAGAAACATTTCAGACAGCATACTGATAGCTATAGAAAGATTTTAATCAAATAGCCATCACCACATTGCTTTTAAAGATGTACATTTCAGACTCTGAGTTTGAATAGTCAATAGTTAAACCTATTTGCAAGTGAATGTGTAGAAAAAGGACTTTGGGCATATCAGATAACATTTATTTAGCAAAAAAGCTTCTATATTTATGCAGTAAGTACTGAAATGTAATAGTCTCAAAAATCATGTTTGGAAATGGAATATAATCTAAATAACATGACATCCCCCAAACTCATTCTGGGGAGCAATTGTCCCTCCCTCCCGCCTCCAAATTAAAACTGACATTACTGGTACCTTCTTGTCCTAGGTCAGATTAGCTCCTGACCTCAGGCGTATGTTTGGCTTTCTTTCTGTCATGCTTCTGAGTATACTTTACTGCAAGTCCAATGCAAAATAGTTCACACTATGGTCAGACTTTGAGCAAGCAAGATTCTACAATCTTTGAAGAGTGACACATAGGATGACCATTTTCATTGCTATCCTGAAATTTTGTCCAAGAAACACAGCTACAGTACAGTGATGTACTTAGACATACACTCCACTTTATATGCTTTATATGAATAAGACATGTTCTGTTACAGCCTGCTATGCTCCACTCATAATTGCTTCCTGTCTCTACACTAGCACAGGTTTTCTGAACTTTCTTTATCCAACCTGCCATACTAAAAAGATAATATGAGTAAGGAGTTATGATTAGCCCTCTCCTTCTGAGATCCTAGTTATGCCTTACAGAAAGCATGGATAGTTTCTGAGATAAGTTTAACAGTGATTTACTGTATCACCAAGTAACAAACAGAAGATGACAGAGGTGATGACAGAACCAACAGAAGGAAAAACTTAGAAAAGAAGGTATGAAGAACAAATTAAACCAGGAGCTATTTGTATCGGGAATAAAGTAAAAGAGGAAAGAAAACTTGAAATATGCACTGAGTGTCAAAAAAAGGAAAATAAAAATGAAGAAAGCAAAGACAGAAAAAGGAACGTATGAAAAAAAACAACAACAAAAAAAACAAAAACAGAAAAGCTGCTTAAAAAAAGCCTCTTTTTCTAAACAAAGATGATGGAGAAGTTCAAAAAGGATGAACAAAAGAAAGTAATGCAAATAGAGGAAGAAAAGAATTTAGAACAGCCATGATTTTCTTGAACATTGTCAGGAGTTAGGTATTCACAGCTCCTCAGAAGAACACCTACAGAGAGTTAGTAGAAGTGCTACCATGAGTATCTATTTGGGACATTTTCTGAAGGTAACATTAAAGAATACAACTATGAATGACTGATTTATCACTCTGAGATATTACCGTTAGTCATATTTGAAAATAAGTGATATTTAGACCATATCAGCCATGCAGCCCTTATCAAACCAGTCTGACAGCATCAAGAAGTCAACTAGAATACAAAAGGAAAGGTTCCTGGATCTCCTATATTTGCTTTTAATTCAGATTTCTTGGCTAGTGGCTAGCTCTTTTATTCCTTACTACAGGGAGAAAATAATATCTATGCTCAAAGGAACTGTGTTCATGTGACATGCTAATGTTTTAGTCATCTCCTGCTTGAATCATCCAACTGTATAAAATATATCTTGAAAGGGAATTAATTCCTTCCATTTAGGCATAATTTGTAGATTTTTAAGATACTGAGATTTTCCTGACAATTAATTATGTCAAAGGCTTCCTATCCTGCTGACACACCCTGTGTTTCATTTTATGCTAATCACTTCATTCTTAGAGCCAAGAAGCATGCACACTATTTTTCAATCACAAGCTCTATTAATTACAGCCATGACAACTTCTTCATCACCTTAGGATATTAATATTACTTGTGAAAACAAAATTAATATTGGATTTCATTAAAGAATAACATATTTAATAAATAATTTTTCTTGTTTAGATTTTGGCTGTCTCCTGCCTCTTTTTTCCTTCTCTGTCCACTCCCCAAATCTTTCCAGTGTTCTAGAAAGCTGCTGCTTTGGAGAGAGACTTTGAAAAGACTTTAGGATGTGAAAAGAAAAAAACAATCTTATTTTAGCCTGTAGATTTGTCATATTCCCCCACCCAAAAAGACAGAGATCTTCTGGGAGGAAAGAGGCAAAAATGACTTACAAACCTGAGAAGTAATATTAGCATTTACAAAATAGTGTCCCTGCTGGCAATTTGCAGGGTAACAAGTAAACAAAGTAAGTTAAAATAGTAACAAATACAAGGATGAAACAGTAACACTGTGGTTCTAGGTAGCTAAAATAACATAAAAATGCAGTCTACATTCTACTAAACTTAAACTGTCAGCTATATTTTATTAAGTAATCAAGATGAGATTGATTTTAGTTTATGGAAAACAATATAACCAATGTTAATACCACTATGCTCTAAAAGTAAGCATCTTTTTCCCCCCTTGCTGCAACGTGAAGAGATTTCTACAGCACTACTGTTGAATGAAATGTATTAGATAGCAGTTCCCAATTTATTTCCCAAAGCTTCATAACTTAACTTGCCTGATGGCTTAGCAGGCTACAGAACTAATTGGTCACTTGAGTCTATGCCTACAGCTACTAACTGCAGGTGCTTAAATTAGGTGCTCAAGTTCAGCCACTTCCACTCCTGTTCCAATCAGCAAAGAGAAAAGCAGTTCGTGCTTCTCAGATGATAATCTGAATCGCTGCCTCTGGAAGCCTTTCTTTAACTGATTGGGGAGTGATCCTGCTTCTTTTATGTAATCTTCATCACCTCAAGTTATGTTTAAGAATTAGCTAGGCTGAACTTGAGTCTCTGTAAGTACATTCCCTTAGGGAATTTAAATTATTATGATAATTTCCTATTCCTCTTCCATCCAAATAATTATGACAAGACACAAAATCATAAACGGGACAGAATATTTCTCACACACAGTTTACTGCAATTTACATCATGACATTTAGATATTATTCCTGTGACCACCTATCAAATTTGTTAAGAGTCTGCAATATGGACAGCACACCAGATTTTCAGGATCAAGGCAGGAATATTCCTATCAAATTTGCACCGAGAGTTAGGAAATATACTTTGAAAGAAGACTAATGGAAAAAAAACAAAATAAGATAGATGAGATTTGTTAGACAAAATTACAAATTCGTTACATTAATTATTCAGGAAAAAAATCAATCTGTTCTATCATTGTTTCACGATTAAACATAAGAATACAGAAATGGTTGCACCCATTCAGACGAATGTTCCCCTTATTTATTCAATTTATCCACCAGAAATTTACCTCCAGCAGCAGCCATAAGCAAAATAAGGACAACACAAATAGGTATTTCTTTCCTGAGTAGTCTCCTGTCACATAACTAGTTTTTAACTCCTAGTGTTTAGTCTGATGTAGCTTGCCTATTCACTAACCTTCAATAGGTCTTTCTTCCAAGTATTTTTTTTAAGTCCCTTCCTGACCCCTTGAAAAGCTCTCTTATCCACAGCATCCTTTCTAAAGAGTTTTTATGTGCCTATTATCTGATACATGAAGAACCACCTTTTACATATTTTCAACCTGTCTTTCACTTACTTACTTAGCCCCTCATTCTTGTACTGAAATTCCCCCACTACCCTTTGCACAATAGTCCTGTCCTACTATATCTCCCTTAGTTTCTTTTTTTTTCCTCTAGGCTGCAGAAGCCCAGACTATTCATTTCTTTTATGAACACTGTTCCATATCTTCAGTCATGCCTGCTGCCTTTCTTATAACACTTTCCTGTTCATATGTTTTGGGGGAGCACAAGGGGAGGCTTAACCAGACCATATTTTTTATTGGTATCTGGTTTACAATGCCTGATCTTTTCATTTGTGGTTTAAGAAAACAGTGACGGAACTGAATTCTAAATAGAACAGTTCAGCTGCTTTCTTGTACTGTTGAGGGTTTCCCAAGCTCCCATGTATACAGACCTATTTGAAAGTGAAAGGGAGTAGCAAAGGAGGAGTTAAAAATTGTAGGAATTTACTTACAGGCGATCCTGGAGTTATTCGTGACACCACTAATGGCATTTTTTGGTCTATACCACCCTAGAAGAATGTCAAGTAAATAATAAGTGTAAGTATAAGCATAGGTAGCATTTCAAAACAAAAATTGACAATTGCTTGTGTTACACAAGACCCTTGCTGTGTCATTACAGACAGGGTCAGTAAGACTTAATTTTCATCAGCAAGTGTAATTTTTTTTTTTTTTTTTTTTTTTTTTTTTTCTTTTCAATCTACCAATTATTAATTTCCAGGAAAGTAGAGCCAGTGTGGATGTTCAGTGTCTGCTTGCCCATACATTTAATCAGCAGGCAATAAATAAATGAAAAGCAGCACTTATGCTAACCCTACCTACCAAGCCTAATAAAACACTTGAAGTCACAAGGCAAACAGCATTCCCCGATATCATACTGAACCTGCAAGGGATCATGTAGAATCCAATGTCCAGAGAACTACACTCCCTCATTCTCTCTACCTGACACTAATTGAAGTTCTGCCCCACTAATAAATGATGAAGGTGAGAAGACCAAAACTGGCTCCTGATTTTACTGATATTATGGCTACTTGACACTACTCTGGCTACTTAAATGGAATTTCAGAGAGGATTTAGTTTAATAAGACTGAAGCCTAATTTTCCAGAAGTTGACGCTTTCAATTAGGCTCCCAAATTCATACTTAAGCAGCTAAACAGTCTGCTTACTTTGGAAATGCATCATACCCTAAGTATAAACAACTGAAGAACACAGAGTTAGTAGACTTATTTTGGTAAATGAGTTTTATTTTTTAAGGATCAAGCTGCCACTTCTAAAAATTCTTGATTCATAAGAGCCTCTACATGATATACTGCTTTCAACAAAGACATTAAAAATGAAAAATAATATGCCAAAGCATGAAAGCTACCTAAACCCTTTGAAAATAAGACTGATGTGTTACCTTTAGATTAAATCCAAACTTCCCATCTTCATCTGGTGTGATACGCACCAAAAGTAAGTCTCCCTCAATTAGTTCATTCTGCAATATATACATAGAAAAAAAAAATCCAAATTTTTAAATAAAAGAGCAGCAAATTAGAATATAGTTTATCCAACTTCAGATATGCTCTAGATGAATGCTATGAATAAACAGTTTTTTTAAAAAGGAAAAAGCTACAGTTACAGAATATACTCACTGCTGCAACCTTTTTATTGCTTATTATGGTAAAAGCAACAACATACATCATGGTTAAGGTGTTCAAAAGTTCCTTTGTCCTAACCTTGTTACACTCAGCTTTCTCATTTGGTATCTTGATATTTTCAGTGTGTTGTCTTTGCTAAAGGTGACTTAAAAAGAACAAAATGTTACATATAATACTTTTGAAAAACTTTTACTATGAGGACTATGCAGCAATTACATCTTCCCAGTCTTCCCCTGTAAAAGGGAGCATTAATTGCCTGTGGGAGACCAGAGTAGTTAAAACCTGGCAGCAGCTACAGGCAAGGCAGGTTAGTAAGCTGCAGGCCACTACAGCACTACCGTGGCTGGAGAAAGGGGAGAAACCACAGGCTACCATGAAACTAGCAGGTAGTGGCTGCTCTCCAGCCACCTCAGCATTCAAAGCAGAACTTGTAGCAGTCCTGAAAAGGAAGGTTGGAGGTAGAACTGAGTTCTGCCTGCTCCTGAGGCATACAACAGGTTAAGTTTGCTCATCTTTCCAAGTTGACAAGTAGATATGACTTAATCATGTAAGGATTTCCTATTGCATTAAGAACTTCCCTGGCAGATGCTTCTGGAAACTTGGACTCTATGCAAACCAGTGCAATTTGCAGGCTTGTCCATCATATTGAATAGACAGTATTGGGTATATCCAAATAATAAGAAACAATTTATCCTTATGAATGTGTAAAACATGCTCATCTTGCCATATAGCCACAGGTTATATGGGTACATAATCTACAGTTTAAAGCTACATTTAATACTAGCTTTGAGTTTAAAGGACAACAGTTGACACACCTTATCACAGTAGTATTGACTGGAATCTTCAGTTAAGCCTGTTTTTGTAACATCATACGTTTCTAGGAACTGCTTATCCACTCCTTCCAGTGGGTAGGGGCCCGAAATGTTACTAAGTCCATTGGGAGATGGAGACAAGGCTTTAGGTGAGGTATGGTTCAGAGAATTCGGAGCTGGACTATTCCCCAATGCATTCCTTAATTTAAAAAAAAAAAAATAATAATATTAAAAAGGTACAAGAAACCCAGAAGACTACAAATGTACTGCCTCGTAGAAAAAGAAGCCAGCTTTATACTTCTGATTTAACACTGTCTATTGTAGTACAAAGTAGTAAGACTGGAGGAGTCAAGCATATCATTTGATCAGTGGACATTCAAAATTGGACAAAATAAAACTAGATGAGCAGAAACTTTATCAGCAAAATATCCGGAGGTTAGCAGTGAAAGATACCATTGCAGCAGTACAAGAAATCACAGTAACATGAAGGAAATGAGGTTTGAAACCCAGGAAACGGTCTTTGGTTGGCAATTCTAAGCACGAAAAAACTTGTGCAGTGATTCCACTCCAATTCTTGCAAAGTCCCAGCACACTCTTCACTCCTCTTTAGGTGCTCTGTCAGCATTGCCCCTCTGAAAGCAGGTAGCATGCAGAAAAGCCATGGTAATAAGAAATGAAACAACAACAAAGGGTTTAATGGCAGCTAATACATTCTGTAGTTGATGCAATCAATTTAATACATCTAACATTTTAAGATGCAATCTTAAAATTCAGGAAATGAAGGAAAAATGTAAGTAAATGAATGCCTCAAATTTTAGAATTGGCTAAGTTGCCTGATGACAATGTTCACTTTAGCTGTATGCCCATTTCTGAAGAGGAAGAATGGCAGACCTCTAATACATTTAAAACTCTTTATTAATTGGATCAAATTCACAGATACCATACATACTAACTGCTTCATCTTCATACATGCTACATAACAGGTTATTAAAATGCTATGACTGGGGAAATAGGAGTTACCCCACTGCAGACAGACCTTTCAGTTGCTCGTCACATCATCATGCCTTGTGGCAGCACACTTTGCAGGAATAGTCTGCACTGCTAACGATAACTCAACATTTCTATGAACTATATTTGAACCTTACAGGTATGCATGACTTATTTTTGCTTTATAGTACGGACACAACTAGTTTTCAATAAACTTTACCATTCCTAAACACAACATTAAATTCTCATAGGGTGGAGGTATACGCAGAAACAAATCCTGTCATGAAAAATATGCAAGTTTAAATATTTGTCCCTTCTCTTGTGGTAGTCTAACATATGATTACATGTGTGAGCTGTTCTGAACAATTCCCAGTGACCACCGCTAGCTGCTAATGAAGCAGGTAGCTGAGGCTTAATGAACAGGACAAGCAGTGGAGCAAGCTTTAACAAGGCAAGGACTCGCTTCTTGGTTTGTAGAAATATGAATGCAACTAAGAAACATTCCTGAACGGCCACAGTGCACCACATACTGTGCAAAGTTACTTTGGCATTAATACTTCGGAGGTTCTGTTTGCTACTCATACTTAACCTCGTGAGTTAACTGTAAATTCTACACAAAAAAAGTTGCACAAAACATTTACTATAGAAAATATTTTTCATTGTTCAGTAGATATTGTTTACTTGATGCTCTCAATTTAAAAAGACTTTGAAGTTATTAACAATATAAATTTTCAGAATACAGCTTTTAAACATTTTAATTTACAACATTATAGTTCATTCTCCATTGTAGGAAAAAAAAAAAAAAAAAAAAAACCTTTTACAAAATGGAACAGTTTAAAAAACAACTTTTGTGTTAACAGTGGCTAGGGGTATATTAGGTCTTAGACTTCCCATACCATGATCCCAAGTCTTATTTTTTCAAGAAAGCTTTACAATCTTCATGGCTTTATACATTTATTCCTGTCTTGTAACCATCCCAGACCACTATTGTGAAAATAGAGTTCTATGTATTTTATTACATATCTTAATGCTAAAGATGCCATAGTAGAAAGTTTTAAGAAAACTCACTTTGGTGATTCTTGTTCAGATGACCTGTTGAAAACCAGTAAATAAACATAAGTTAAAAATCCAGGAAAACTGGAAATAAAATCTAATTAAAAACGCACACGTAAAAGATGAAAGATGCACTCACAGTAAATTAAAAAAAAATACTTAATCCTATGTTGAAAGTCTGAGTCACAACTACGGACTTTGTGAAACACCCAACAAAAATCTGAGTAGATCCAGCAGTTGAGTACTGCTTTTGGCAGGAGGCCAACTGCAGACAACACACATCTGCTACTAGCACCTAAATATGCAGTGGTATAGTTATTTAACAAGATACTCTACATCACCTGACAGTGTTTTAGGTGTGGATAAAAATGACTACAGATGTTCCTCACTGTATTTTACAAAAGCCCAAACATGGCAGCATCTTTATGCAGAGCTTATGGGAAATCGGCAGCTGTGGAAGCGCAAAGCGCCTAGCACTTAATCTCTCACAGCACAGAAGCAGCACAGATGCTGACACAGAGAATTTGAGGACAGAGCAGAACCAAAAGGGAAGAGGTAGCACAGATGAGACCAATCTAGCACAGAAAAGCAGGGCAGTTAATTAAGGGTCTTTGCAAAGCAGCTTGGCTGATCATAATAGATTTCTAAAGCATTAGGAAACTAATGTCCACATGCCGTATCTGACACTAAGAAACTCTCTGTTCATTATCCCTCATCGTCTAGGAGCGAATGAATCTTAAGAATCTTAAAAAAAAAAAAAAAAAAAAGTGTTTGAGAAAAACTATTGCTTAAATGTAAAAGAACAGCAAAAATAAAATAAAACGATGAATTAATATGCTCTCAGACTGTCCATCTAATCCAATATCCTGCTTTCAGAAGAGAAGAGCAGCTGATACTTAGGGCAGTTGTCAAGAAACAGGGCAAACGTACAGTGATACATTGTGACAAGAGCAAGTTCGAGACTTCTGTAATTGAAGTTGTGGCTTATTCAACTGCACTTCACTAAAAGCAGAAATACACTATCGCAGCTGGAAACAGAAACAGCCAACATTGATGAAGATGCTATGGATGTCATAGATGGTTCACCCCAAAATACACAAAAACTGGTCCACTCTAGCAGAACGTAAAATGTGACATTTATTACCAGAAAGTAACATATTCTTTAAAGCTATTGTTTTATGCTTATCATCTCCTTGTATCCTATCACTTCATGTAGCTACAGTCTACAGTTTCCCCCTGCCATTCCCTGAAGGGTAATGAGAAAAGGAAGAGCTGTCAAGTGGCTATCCTAAAAGGAGCTCTGCCATTTCACTTTTTCATTATGATCCTCGTACTCTGCCACTCCGAACATTAACACAGACATCACACCACCAAATGAAGACAAAATCCTGTTTCTAATTGAACGTTTCCAATATTAAATCTTAATAAAAAATTAGATTGAAGAATGATTGAAGAATGACTATTAACTTTGAATTATTATTCTGTATATGCAACTATACACAAAATTCTTAAATATTT
This sequence comes from Nothocercus julius, assembly GCA_013398735.1. Taxonomy (NCBI): domain Eukaryota; kingdom Metazoa; phylum Chordata; class Aves; order Tinamiformes; family Tinamidae; genus Nothocercus; species Nothocercus julius. The sequence continues at coordinate 987,960 of VZSV01000199.1, read as the reverse complement.
TTTAAAAAATCACGGGAACTGGCCTGTTCCTATGCAGTTTTGGAATAACAGCTCTTCACCAAAACAATATTATCATATGCCTCCTTCTCAAAAAGCAGAAAATAAGCAAAATATCCCTTGAAATAAGAATAAAAGACAAAACAACCACCACAGTTAATACTGTCTAGGCAACATCATGATACAGCTTAATGTCTATTTACTTGATGAAAGTATTTATGTATAGCAAAGTAATGACTTGTTTCAAGTTTGTACTTTTCCCCAGGGAATTCTCTTGGATTAATCTAGCTTCATACAATATTAGGCAGCTTTTTCTTTCAGGAAAGAAAGTGTGTTCTGTCAAAAGTGTCATTCTATTTTTTTTATTCAACTCAGAAATGTTCATTATTGTTTTTGCTTTAAGCACGTAATCAAAATATTACTAAACTATGAAGACTCACTGTCAGGTCAATGAAGATTAGCTGTATGCAGTGAGTTCATGTTACAGTCTTTCTAATCACATGGTCTCTTTTTTCAAGCCCATGTGGCAAATTTATTTCAAAAAATAAGTTATATAGGGAAAAAAACAAACAAGTTTCAGTATACAGGAGCATTATTCAATGTATTCATATGCCTTAATTACAAATCAATTGAAACAGCAAGTTATACTATATTAGATCAAGTTAGCAACTGGTAAATAATACACTCAAAGTCTTTGCTTGCAAAACAAAGCACAGTTTAACACAGATGAAATAGCTTTACGAAGTCAGGGGCAAGAGTACTGCAAGCCCAGCCCTGGTAAGTAGTGACCAAAAATACCGAAGGAAATAAGTCTATCCTGGAAAAGTACAAACATCAAGTAGTTTGTTTGGCACATGGAGTTCCTGAACTGCCAGTTTAGAAGACAACTCACAGGATACAGTTTACTTTAATTACTGTCCTGTAAACCAGCTTCAATATTATAGGTCAGTTCCCTCATATGTATTTTTTTAATACAAACAAATTGTTCCCTGAGAGGCAGAGCTAGTGAAGTCTGATTTCCTAAGAATTTCTGGAGTTTGTTTTCAGTTTTTTTATTATTTATTTTATTTACACTAAAACTTCCTGCTGCAGTCGAGCCCTCTGGTGACTCCACTGACCATCCCTCCCACAGGCCTCTCAGTTTGCCCTACTCTGCAAACCTTGCAGGGTCTTCCCCGACGGGTATGAGCGTGCAAAGCTCCTTAGCAATCTGCATCCATACATTGCCTGCCCAGCCAACTGCATAAGTGCACGAGAGACCACGGGAGCTCATACCATAAATTCTCCGGGAGGGAGAAGATTAGTGAGAGACTGCCGCTTAGTCACTGATTTTTGTTAGGCTTGTTAAAAAAAAAAAAAATAAATAAAATAAAAAAATCATATTTTAAAACTCCACTCCTACATTAGACTTTACTACAACAGTCCAGATTTTCTAAAGTGGGAACAGAGGGGCAGAGCAATGACATAAGCCTTACTTCCTTAGGAAGTCATGCTAAAAATAATTAAAATTTATTTTTAGTTTAAGCCAATTGATTTCCTAGTGAGGGAGAGAACAATCACACTGTACATCCTTTCTATTTTTTGTCACAGCAGAGCTATAACTCTATTAAATTCTGCACAGAATTGCTCCAAATTAGCCATTTTCAAAGCTCCCACAAAACTTTTTTTAGATTCCAAGTTGTGATATAATTAGATATAAATCATTCTATTTTAGTATAATAGCCCCCTCAAATGTAGACAGAGATTTAGACAGAAAAATCTGTTGAGAGCTCTGTTCATGTACTGCATATAAACAAAATGAATTCTCAGCTATCTTAGTAATACTTATGTATGTAATACTTCTGTAGACTTATATGTGGGATAGATGTAGTTAGTAGTAGCTGCTGAGGGTTTAAGTACTGCATTAATGCAGTTCCATTCATTCATACTAGCTCAGAAAGAGTTACTGATTCATTCTGTAACTTAAGCATAAAAAGTAACCAAAAAAACTGGAAAACAACCAAATTCAACCCTTAAAAAAATGAGGGACAATGGAGCTCAACCTTCAAAAAGTGCTTAGTAGCGCTGCATGCCATAGCTGCACAAGTTGCCATCTGCACAGCTTACACGGTGCTTCCAGCACGTGGCTGCTCACTGACCTCAAGGAGTTCCACAAACACGGAGATGACCTTTTCTGGCCATACCTTATTCCATGTTACTAACACATTCCTCTTCCTTACTTCACAGCATGCCACAAACATCGTATTTAAAATCAGTAAGACAGAATACTCACCAGACCAACCAGCCAATCTTTTCCTCAAGAAACGGAGACCTTCCTTGCAAGGAAAGCAAACTTGCCATTGGTTGGGCTAACAAGCAAACGCTTTTGAACTACAGGGAGCTTCTCCTGCTTTCCCCACTCTATCTAAAACGGTGCCATTTCAGTCTTCTGCTCACCAGGGATTGCTGTCACTGCTGAGCTTTACAATAAAGCTGTTTGCCCTGACTATCTGGTTCTCCTGCTCCCTCAGGACTTAAGGAAAGACCTCACCTTCCCTGTCTGGAATACCTTACCAGAGAATTCTGCTCTTCTGAGACCTGATGAGGATAAAGTGCAGCAGAGTAAAACCCCAGGAGAAAAGGGCTAACAAACAATAGAACAGTAGCAACGTCCGCCCCTCCTTCACAAACAACTGAAGGAAACATCTGCACAGCCTGGGCTTGCCCTCGGTCTCTTCTTGAAGTTCTAAGGGTTTTTAATTGTTGTTGGGTTTTTTTTTCCCCCCCCTTTTTTTTTTTTTTTTTTTTAATTGTAACACCTGCAAGGTTGTGGAGACCATGCCAAGGTTTCCGTTATCTCTTTTCTGAGAACTCATAATTTAAACTTAGCATTAAGCTAGCTATAATCTAAGAACTAGCAAATTAAGTAAAAAATATTTAAAAGAACTTGTTTCTGTTGCCTTTTCACAAAATTTATACAGAGAATGACTTCTGTTCAGCATTTCTACAACAAGAACAACCAGCGTAGGAGGCTACGCACACACTTTGTGCCGCATACTTAGAACTACACTGCAGAAAAACTTGCAGGTTTTTGGTATACACCCAACTTCTCAGTTATTTTCTACAGCTTCCAAACATACACACTGGCAAGCTGTTGTCACTACCCATAACAGGGCTCTGTTATTCTGCACTTCCTCTACCGACCATATTCCAGTCTATGACAGAGGCCTTTTTTCTGTAAGTTTCTTGCATGCTAAAACTCTGCAACTGCTCAATGTGCTGTAAAATTGCCGTATCAAAGATTTCACTTTTCATTCTGGAAGTATTTTTTAAAAAATAATTATAGTTCTAGCCCAAGAATACTGCAAAATCTCCTTGGAAAAGTGCAAGGGGTACAAGCGAGAACAGTACCTTCCTCTTGCTGCACTCTGCAGCCCAACTGAACACAGCCCTTCAAGGTATGACTATCATTACTGAGAGCAGCTAGCCCTAACCTTAACCAACATTCACAGTGTAACACCACCAACGGTAACAACACCAATGGTACCACCGTCAAGTATGTCAATACTGGACGTTTTATAATAAAAAATAAGGCATTAAACTTCTTCTGCCTTCTTATTTTTCATATGTCAAAAGCCTTGCTTTAGTTAGCAGCCAATACAGCATTTCCTACAATATATTCTCTACAAGGAAATCAGGGGTCAGCTGTGTGCAGTAGCAATCAAAAATAAAAACTAACCAATACAGCATTTATTAAAAGATACTTATATGATGAACATGAACACTTACTGTCAGAGACTTAGCAGTGAAAAAAAAATCTTTAACTGACCTCACTAGTGTGTTTTAGATTTGAGGGCAGCATGGATGCAGGGGACAAAGATAACCAGGGAACACAGAGGCCAACTCAGGCATGAAGTGTCGAGTAAGAACATATGCTGAATTTAGCTGCATTTATTTTAAAAAATGGGGCAAATACAGAAGGGGGCAAAGGGAAGAAGCTGAGGAAGGAAGGACAAGCAAGAGCCTAATGTGAACCAGAAAGGATGAACACTCAAACTCTAACAACTGATGAAGAAGATAAAGTGCAATTACTATGCAAGTTGACACTAATTCAGTTGTCAGTTATACTTCAAAGTTGGAAACAGAAATCAGATCACTACTTTTGGACATAGCATATGTGAATAAGGATAATCGTATTTAAAAACAAAAAATAGAAAGGTGTACACATAACCAAAAAACTTATAACTAAAAGTGTATTTCTATATTTTAGAGGGAAGAGTACAGAAAGTCCCATAAAAGTACACTAGTAATATTCAAAAAATAAAATAAAGAGAAGAAACTTCGATTGGGCAAGAGCATAAAGAAAACAAATGTAACAGTGGTTTTGACATAAGTAATTTGAAGTCATAATTTCTGAAGGTGTAG
>VZSV01000199.1:947535-973313 GCA_013398735.1 Nothocercus julius | reverse complement strand
GTTCTAGAGAAATAACTCTCTCTGAAGCTGCCTGAAGTTAGATGAAGAGAATTACTGCAGCCAAGTATACTTCCAGGGATTTTTTTTTTTTTTTTTAAAAAAAAACTTGATGAGAAACCTTGCTCTCTTTCATAACAGAGCAAACCTCATTTTTTTTTTTCTCCACTTGAGTAGGTTTCCACATGAATTCAGAGACATCCCTGAAAAGCAACATGGAAGCCTGTGCTGTCTGTTACAACACACCAAGTGACAAGGTAAACAGATCGTAACAATCCCCAAAATATGACAGAGGGAGAAAAGATGACGACTTTGAAAGTTTTGCACCTCTTCCTACATCTTTTGAGAAGACAGCTTGCTGAGCGACAGTGATTGAGCTGATAAGGACTACACAAAGTCTGACAAAATTACTGTTGCTTCACAAATACCTGGGTGCCATTGATAGTAAAGGTCTCTGTCTCAGGTAAGTCACAAGTATCATGCTCGTTGCTGGCACATGAAAGACCAAAGCCACATTATGAATGATATCCTGAACCTCATGGAAGATCCACAAAGAACAGCAGAATTCCCCAGTTCTCCCTAGAAATTTCTAAAAATAGGCTACATGAGTAGTTTCCCCATGATAATGCCTAAGAATATGAAAATACCTGAAAAGAACTTTTTGTTATTAACTGACTCAGTTCTGCAATGAGAATTTTGTATGCTACAGACCATTGAGAACTTACCACAGTAAATTTGTTAGATATATTTGGTAAAAAATATTAAACTGATACCTTCTGGAAACAATGCTACTTTCTTTCCTAACATGGAAAGGTTTATGTGATACCTGCGTATTCATGTGCACACAGAGCTTTTGAAACTCTTGGCAGGCCTGATAGAGAGAGAAAGATCTCCAAGACATAACATTTCTACAAGCTTTGAAAAAGTACCCTCTATTATTCACTAAAGGGAATAATGGAGCTCATCTTCGAAACTCAGATCTGTAGAAACTAATAAAATCAGGTTGCCATTTACTCAACTACTTGTTTTAAATTGCTTCAGCTATAATCTACTACTAAGTGAAAACACAGAAATTCCACTGCAGAAGATGACAAATATTTCTTCAATCTTCTTAATGTTGAATGATGCTCTACCTATGCATCAGACATCCTTTGAAGCCAGAACTAACACTCTTATAAACTTGATACATTACTCTGATGTTAATTATAAAAGTATCGGGGTGGCTAGGTTATAAAAGGTGATGTAATTTTACCCATCTCAGTGAAACTGCATGTCCTGTTTGCTGTTCTGCAAATTCTTATTGCTCACTAACTACATGATATTTTTACCTTCTAGTGCTCTTCAAACTGAAACAGTGAGTTGAAACGACACCACCAGAAGATACTTGTGTTCAAGTAATTTTTTTATATAAAAATGTTTAACTGTATTGACATCGTGTTGCAGAAACTGAAACCAGTTACATAATTCGTCCAGCAGATGACATTATGCCTGCAACACAGCTTTGAGTAGGACTGAACTTCACAAATGCACCCGAATTTTGGCATCAGTGACATGAATTCCCCCACTCATTGAAATACAAAATACGCTTTCACTCCATACTTACTTTGTTGGATTTCTAGAACCTAGGGTCCAATAGTGTGACAGTATCTTTTTTTCATGAGGTAGTGACTTCTTTGCCTGAAAAAACGTGTGATGGTCTACACAAGACTTCCACAGATTTTTGCATGCTCTGTAATTTAGCATGTTGAAGGCAACAATATGCTCTCTGGATTCATTCTGTAATGGTAAGAAGTACTACGTTTCAATATATACAAGCAGATCAAACATAACCAAGCTGATAAAATCGTGTAAACAATAAAATTACTTTAGCCATAAATAGTCAAACTACATTTAAGCAAAAACATACGGTAGATTTGAAGCAAATATTGGAGATGGGCAAGTTTTCTTTCACTGCTGTGTGACTATATAAAATTGTAAAATCCACAATGCATATTTGAAATGTTTGAGTCATACCGAAAAACAAATTTATTCCTGTCAATATTACTTTAATGAAAATACTTAATTCAGGCATGTGAAAAGTTTTCAATAAACATGCATAACATGCTACTATGGTTTCAGCTAGACATGGCTTCAGGTTTCCAATCAGCTCTTGACCTCCTGTGACAAAGAAAAGGCTTTTAAGCATTTTATTAATGGTGCCACACATAAAGAACCCCCTGACTTTAAAACATTGAATTCAAATACTTCATATATGGCATTAATTTAGTAACATTATTTCAAGACATTCCAAGAGATACAGTCTGCAAAAAATCTGCTCGGCAGTCTTCTAGAAGATAAAAGTTGTTAACAACGCTCCATTTCAGGGAAAAGAGAGCAAGTTAACTGTGATAGGCTAGAGCTGCTGCTACTGCTTTTTAGGTCTAATCCTACTTTTATGTTTTAGCATAAACTCAACTTGCAAACCTCAGTGCTATAGTGCCAAACACAGGCACAACACAGTAGTGCCACCCACATTTATTCTCTGGCCAAGTGTATCACTTATTGTGGTATTTTCAGGTCCCACTGCTCAAGACTTTTGCAGAAGATTTGGCCAGCCAACCCAGAATCTTATTGAAGCAAACAAAAAAGCTTTTTCCATTTTTTTCTTAATTATGACTGAATTTTGATGCCTTAACATATAATTCAGCAGGCAACACCACCAGTAATTCTTCCTCTTTTCAACTCATCCTTTGGAGAAAGACATGACTTGGGTTGCCATGACTTCTTAAAGGCCCAGAAAGACCTAATAAAACAATTCAATATAAAGTCCAAAAACAGAGGTCCCAGATACGTGATTTCTAGTTGCACAGTCTTTTCTTTCGGTTGGAGCAACATTCCCTTTGGAAATAACTACAGACTAGTTTGGCTGGAGAAAAAAAAAAGGAATCAATGCCACATTTTGCAAATCATTTTATAAGGAGCTCAGAGCTTTAGCAATAGATTTCCTACTTTTGAAAACCAAAGAAAATTACAAAAGAAAAAAAAAGGATTTGCCCCTTGATTTTATACAGACTTTGCAAAATATTTAACTAATTGTAATCTCTCAGGTGTGATCTCCTTGTATATTTTAAAACATTTAACAAAAAGATCTTTGTTACTTTAGTCTGTCATACTGGAACCAAATTAGTCTTTAGTACTTAGACCTCTTATTTAGGGAGCTTGCATAAAATAAAGTGCATAGGCATTGTGAGATTTTAATTCAGACTTTTTTTTTTTTTTGCAATATAGTAAGAGCACAAAGCATGTAAATATTTAATAGTAACTGACATTTCTTAGGCACTCTGAGGGCTGAACAGTACTCAACGCTTTACACTTCTCTGGCAGATTAAAGAAAACACTTTAAATCTTTGTCCTGTTAGAGTACTGGCCTTTTATCTCTAGCCATAAGAATTAGTTTATCTGGACATTTGGATTATACTGAAAATCCATCATGTTCATATAAGGAATTAAGTTGACCTAATATTTCCTTTATAAATTTAGCTCTGAATATAGTAATTAATTTTACTTTTAAAGTTATAAATTTAGCCTTCGCAACTGTTGTCAGAAAACTTTCCTCAAAGCTAAACATGCCAGAAGTTTAAATATGGACATATGCTCCATCACCAATGGATCAATATTTTCAGGAGCTTCAGAAAATTTTCATCCATTTTATAAATTAATGGGAATTTTTTTTCACAAAACTCATTACTCATTTTTACACATTAACAGGCCACCTTGCAAGTCAGACCATTAAATCTAGATACAGTTTTAAAGTTCAAGAGAATTTTAGTGAGATACATGAACATAGTGCATAACACCCCTTTCAGACCAAACTTCAAAGGAAGCAAATTTCAAAAGAACTGGATTTTAATTATTATCAAGAAATGAGAATTTGGGAGATTTGTGGCCCCTATGGTAAAAGAATCCAATCTAACAAAAGGCAAAAGTGAGTTGATTGCTATTTTACAGTGTATTCAAAAACTCGGATCACAGACAGTGCTATATCCAATTACATAGCAAACATACCTGATTATACAGAAATAGGTGTTCGTAAGCACTACATAAGCACAATCATTATCAATACCAAGTTCCATTTCTGGAAGCTTTAAGACATTGCTGGTAAGACACTACAGCCCTTACTCCTACCTTAAATCCTACACCTTTCATTCAGTCTAGGTATCAGCAGTTTTTGGAAAATGAGACATTTATGATTTATCCATCTCCTAGACCTTGGATAGCTCTTCAGTAGATTAATGCTACATACTCCCTATTAAATATGCCAGCCAGAAGACTGGGGCAGTGGGTGGGTAATGGAGGTAGCGGTACTGGAGAGAGAAGGGATGGCTAAGTATGTTAACTCTCTAGAAGAAGGGCACAAAGAAAGAATGAAGTGTAAGAGAAATCAGTAGAATACCTCAACAGAAGGCAGCATGTCCCAGAGGACAGCACATTCATGGCCTTTGAGAGTTTTCTGTAGATTTTGAGGAGAAAGCTACATATCGTGAGAGAAAAAACGCTGAACTATTATGGCACTGTTGCCATCTTTAATTAAACCTTACCTAGTAACCGTTGTCAGCTGTTCCATTTTCCCCATAATCACTAATCTTCCTCATTTTGTCTCATCCTTTCAGTCTCTCACCTATTTCCTTCTGCCCTCCCAAGCAGAAACCTGATACACCCCAAGGCTGAGCTGACCTCAGTGACCTGCCCTCCAACCTGCCTCAAGCGGCTCACGCTTGGGAAGGAAGCCCAGAGCCGCTGAGCCATCGCCTCGCTGCTGCTGCGCTGCGACACCACGCGAGCACCACAAGCGCGCAGAGCCGCTGCCCTGGATTTCAAGCGAAGGGGGGCAAGTGACGAGGAGGAGCATACCTAGAGATTTTATAGCACACCCAGTCTGCTGCTTCGCAGTCTGCTGCTGGCATTATTTTTCCTACAGTTCCGTAGTTCTTTAAGCATGATGCTGCGCGCAATACCAGGACCTCAATACATTATGAAAAAGAATATGACAACTTAAGAGGAAGCTAGTTAAAAAATAAAGGGGTGGGGGGGCCTTTGAACTTTAACACAAATCTAATTGAGCAAACTAAGAATCCTGCCCTCTTCAAAAATGTGCCATGTCTGCAGAAAGAGAAATTAAATTTTGACAGCAATAAAGATTTTAAGCATGAACACAAATATTTCAAGACACCTTAAATACAAAGGTAGTTACAGAGTTATACTTCATTCCTTCATATTCCAAAAAACTGTTTTATTATCCACTGCTACTAATCACTCTCTCTGATGGAATTCTATTCTTGTGTTTGTTCTCAGACACTTTGGAAGTTGCCATTCATAAGCATGCCAATACTTGTATATATGAACAAAGATATTTAGAATTTAGTAAGACTACTTGTCACAGATTTTTTTAAATCCTCAAATGAAGAAAAAACAATACTGTGTGACCAATTACATACACTAGTAAAATGAACTGCTTGTCAGCCACTCATATCTTCATACAGTGACATACGTTTGAAGAGACCAAAGCAAGTTTACATATAAACAATATACTCAGAAATAGAAAAGCACAATTTGCAAAGCTTCAGACCCATCTGTGCTTGGTTTTTGATACTTGGTCTCAGGAGAAAATAGCTTATTTTGTGCATGTTGTGTCCAAACATTAACAGTATCTTTGTCTATTATTTGCTTTAAGTAGGAGACTGAAAACAAAGAACATACACATACCCCACAAAATGCTGCCTCAAATGTTCAAAACATGCACCCAATTAAAAAGAAAAAAAAAATTCTCTCCTTCTGCTTTGAAACATTAATTAAAAAAAAGCATCTGTTGTTCAGCAGGGCTCTAATCTGTGTGTCAAGAGGTTCTCGTGACACAGCTCCTGGCAATTTAAGAACCCACTCACTACAACGATGAGCCAGATTCCATATAGTTTAATTACAATAAAGTTACAATTTATCTTTCATTATATATTTGAATTCCATCTTCCACTGAATTAAGATGTACTTAGGTCATATTTACTAGTCCCTGATTTCCATATTGTTTTTTTTCATGTCATGAATATTTCTCAAAAGATGGCTTATCTATTCATATACCTATGCATAGATAGCATCAAACAAAGTAACTGTAACCAACACCTTTTGCCTTTTCTTTCTTCTATAAAATAGACTATTATTATTATTGTTAAAATAAAACAAAATTCAAACACACAGAATTATGAAGAGGACTCTAAACAGCAAAACGGAATCTTACATCAGTTGTCTCAATCATCTTCAGGTTATTTTGCCAACATCAAAAGTGGCCCATATTACTTGCTGCAGAAGGTGCACTGGCCCCCTTTTCCCACCTCTTCTCTCAGCTGCAGAGCTCTCCTCTTCTCCAGTGACCTTCCTTTCTCCCAAAACTGAGCCCCACAAACAGGTGCAACCTCACAACATCCTCCTAGACAGGCCCAGCAGCTATTTAGCGGATTCGCTGCACTGAAGCACTCCCCAGGGCAGCTGACATGCAGACTCCGCCATCAAAGAAAAGGGTAGCAGATGCTTGCAGGCAAAGGGAAAAATGACAGGTTACTAAACACCAGAGAAAGCATGAAGATCTGTCTCCCCTCCAAATCTGTAAAGGAAAAGAAACCTGAATGGGAAAGAAGTCCAAAAGACTGATGATGAAAGGATTCCATAACATAAAGGAATAGAAAGGGGAAATAAAGCGAGCATAAATCAACTGCAACAGCAAAGGCAACACAACATACCAGAGCACCATGGGCCAAAAATTCAAACATGAACACTTGAGGCAAACACAGTAAAAATGACTACTTACGTGTTTTTGCCGTTGCTGTATAAAAAACTTTTTCCTTTTAAAGGAAATTTTTAAAATGTTCACCCTAAAAGAAAGAAAGAGACAATGAAATACTGAGTAATTGGGCAGAGGGAGAAAATGATCAAAAATAATAGTGAGTACAATGAGCCTAAAAGACTGCAGCTATTGAATATTCCATAGAGCAGCTTAGCCATCTCTTATACACCAAGTGGCAAATGGATGACAAGGAAGACAAATCAAAAATTTTGAAAATTAAAAACTTCTCCCTCATTCACACTTCAAATAGTTCACTTGACAATTCTCACCCACCAAATCCATACTTGCAGCAAAGAACTCAGGGACCTCCTTTAGGAAGTCCATGAAATATTCTCGTTTGTATAACTTAGGAACCATATCAGCCTGGGACCAAAAAAAAAAAAAAAAGACTCTAATGGCATCACAAATGTTGGTCATACCATAATTAAAATTTCTCATAGAATAAAAATTACATGAGTGCTAATATATTTTCTGCTTCAATTATTAACATTGCTAACATAATTTACATGGTATTTTTATACAAAACTGAGCATCTCTTTGGATATAGATGGTACAAACAATCATTTTCTAAGGTAACATTACAGCCGGAATTGGTGCCTAACAACTTTTCATTTGATTTTCAGTATTTCAAAACAAAACATATTTGGAACAAAATTTCCTAGAGAGGTTGCCTAGAGAGATTCCCTACAGCAAGATAAAAGACTCATTTATTTCCTCATTTTCATGGATACATAAAATATCTGAATACTTCAAAAACTTTAATAATTAAGAGCTTACATATTTCTGAAAGAAATCTGTGATCAGCTAAGGAATGCAATCATATGTACACCTTTGGAAAGCCATGCAAAGTCTGCTCAAGTCATATGTTTCTGAAACATACCACCTGTGTTCAGTGAAAGGTTTTTGAAGGTTGTTGCTTTAAGTCTCAGAACATTTAGCTCTACTGAGAATGCCCCAGGACCTTAAATTTCACCAGGAACAAAGCACTTGGGAGATTGCTTTGGTTCTTGCCAGTTTTTACACTGCTCTCAGCAAGGGAAGTACTGGCATTCATCCCTATTTCCCATGGGGAAGATGCACTTCTGTTACAGAGTAATGTCGTCATTCATGGAGGGGAATAAATTAAATGTTCCAAATAAGAAACATGAAAGAATAATCACCCCTCCTGCACAAAAGGTCTAGAAAATTGCATGTGTATCCATTTCTGAGTAAATGTTCAAAATGTTTCTCTCTGATATCAAATAATATGTTTCTCTCTGATATCAAATAATATGTTTCTCTCTGATGTCAAAAAAGGGCAGAAAATGCAGGAATTTCAGTCACAAAGTCCTTCTGCCGTCAGGTAAATAAATGTGCAAGTTATTGGAGAGCTTAAATTTACATGTACTTCTCCAGACTAGGCCACTCTCTAACTGCTTGCACCATTTGACCTGCTGCTGCAAATAGCAAAGCTCTCTGCAGCTTATCTAAAAGTTCCAAACTTAGAGATAAACTTTTAGTTGCGTTTACTGAGGTGGAACTCACTTATGTCTAGCTTTCTTAATGTTAGTGCTATTCTGCCTAGACTATTACTGCTCAAGTTTTGCACTTCTGTTTTTTTCCTACAACATTTTTTCTGACTTTGATTACACTTTATAAGTTTTGGGATGTATTGCCAGCCTACACAGTGGTTGTCACTGTTCTTACCCTAATACCAGAAGCAAAAAAACTAACCTGACAGACTAAGCAAACAAACAAAAAATGCAAACAGCACAAAGGTAGTCAACATTTAAAGCAACAAAAATCCCCGAATCTTTGTGTTCTGTAATGATGCAATGCAATGCATGGCCACATAATCAAGCCAAATTAGAGAATTAGTATACTTACTATTCTGAACTATAGCATCCCTCTCAGTTCCATTAATTTTCTTAAAGTACAGCTAAATCTATTGAACACTTGCTAATCCAACAGTTTTACTTAACAACAAGGAAAAAAAAAAAATCTTTTGCAACGTTACACCTCCTAGTTAAGTGAACGCAACAAAATCCACAAAGCAAATCCAAACAATGAAGTTAGGTAAGGATTTAGATTGAATAAGTGCTTGAGGATACCACACTCCAAACAGGATGCCCTTGCTCCTATTCCAATCTGTGGCTCACCTGCCTCTCCTACGCACCAGTAAATCTGTGTAGCGACTACACAACCAATCACTCTCTTAAAACATTCGGTAGTTGCAGCACAGTAATAATGATAAACCTTTTGGCTCCTGTTTTCCTACCATTTGCAGGGATCAGAATGGATTTATCACATAGCAGGTATGGCAATTATTCACCTCTGATCTAACTGGCAGTTCTGTCCTGGCACTCATTGGTAGCAGCTGTTATTTTTGACTTGAAGCAACAATATTCCTTTAGCTGTAAGTCTACACTCTGCCCTAGGAAGACTGAGCATGAAAGGTTTTGTCAAATTTACTACTTAATGCTCTGACAGGTTGCTTTTTTTATTTCAACTAGTAATGTAGAATATATCCTTCTAGCAGTTTCTCTAAAGTTTCCAAAGCAAAGAAACTGCATACAACAAGAAGCATTTAAAACACAGCCTTAAATTTCTGATGACATCAGATGTAGAGCAAATTTGTATGTTCTGTCATTTAGGCAATGTTATACTTGCAAAATGAGACTGGTCAAGATCTCTAAGAATAATTTTCTAAAACATATAAAATTTGAGGACAAATGTAAAGTGATTTTTTAAATCTGTCTTTACTTGCATTGTCTCTGACTGATCATAGATCCCTGTGACTGAAAAATCCTGCTTCTGCCTAACCAGTATACTCTGCCTCTGTTTCTGAATTTTTTGTCCTCTTTGGCTGCTACCATATGGCATAGCTGTTATACTGTTGTTATCTTTTAAGGCTGCTGAATATTTCACTTGAACTTTTGGAAAGAGTGCTCTGATGGTTTTTGCTGCCACCTTGAGCTCTATTACACTTATGCTGAAGTTTGCTCAGTTTATACAAAAAAACTACTTACCATAAAAGAGGTTACATAAGACAGTTTGAATTACCCTTCCTCCCACCTCACCCACCTTCTCAAGCACATATTCTTCCCTGAGGAGTCCCCTGACCTGAACAGCTTCAATCCAAAATGCATTAAAATTGTGAGCATTGCAGAAATGTAATGCCTTAGTTGAGAATTGAGAAGGTACTCTACAAAGACTGTTTGGCTGCTATGCTCTGGTAACATCCTCACAGTTTGGGAGGCATGCAGAGAAGAGGAGGAGGAAGGCAGCATTCCTGAATGAAGAACCATGATTACCTTATTCAAAAAGCCAGAAATAAAATGCCAAGTATTTATCCCTTTAGGTATTCAGTTCAGGTCTTTCTGCTACTTCCAAGCTGAGAAGATATTTTGAGAGAGACAGTAGGAAAGCTTTGAACAATTACTTTGGCTTTTAACTAAAAATATTAGTGCCCAAAGTTTGTGTCTTAGAGTGGAAATATTAGAACAAAAGACCCTGTGCTTTTCCCCTCAGTTTCTTATTTAAAAAAAAAAAGGAAAAAAAAAAACAAAAAAACCCCCCCCACACATAACATTTTAACATATATTTTAACTCTCCAGGAGTAAAAGGTAGAAGTACTATAGGAAGTTGCAAATTTATCCTAAGTGCTAAAAAGCACTGCTTTTCCTCCCTAAAAAAAAAAAAAATATATAGTTCTGGATCTTAAAATGTTATCACTGTGCTTTTCATGCATTACTATCTCCCACTCATTTGTCAGGTCACTAAGTTGGCAGAAGACAACTTGGAGAAGAAAGCAAGCTGAAATTGGTAGTTTTTAAAACCTGTACCCATTTAAAGAAGTTGAGAGAGTGATAGAGCTGAAGGGCAGAGCTCAGGACACAAGTAAACATGAATTGTAAGCCTTCCATACTTTATTATCCATTATAGAAACAAAAATATAAAATATCACTCTGCAATATGAGAGTACTGACACACATAAGGATGGATAAAGCAAATCCAAGTGAGATGAAAGAAAAAAGGGAGAAAAATCAAGACATTGTGCTCTTTCAACTACAAATATTTCAACCTATGTTATTGCTTTTCCATAGCAAATATCTTTAAAAGGAAAAGGCAGCATGACTTGAGTCAATAATACTGTTAACAGTTTTTAATATAATTAAGAAACCAATGGTAAGTACAACCCATTAAAAGGTATTTTCTATGACTGTTAGGAATATTATATCATCTTACTGGAAATGTTCTCCAGGAAGACTGTTATAAATTATATCAGGAAATTACGCATAACATTTATGCATATGATGCACTTCTCAGATAAAGAAAAAAAAAAACCATGTATTTTAAAAAGGGGGCAGGAAGAAGGTGGACAGGGAAGAATTCCTTCTGATCCATTCCAAAAATCTTAAAGCAAGGACATAGAAATAGAAAAAACAGACATTTTAATGTAATAATTTTATATATCTCAAATACCTTGTGCAGGCTGCTTCTTATTCTTAATTTTCTAAATTACTATTTGGCATCCTACTATTTCTGGTAGGATACAACAACATAAAAGTGCCTCCTCTCTGAAGATTCCAAAATCTCCATGTTAGCGTTATATAACTTTGTTTAATGAAATTTAGAAATTTGCATGAATTGTGTTATCCTAAGTCTAGGTGAACTTGAATCTAAATATCTCTTTTTACATTTCTCTGAAAAGCGTCTATTTACTGAACGATCAGATTGTTAACTTTTGAGATTTACTTGCTAGTATTATTTACTGAAAATACAGAAATACAGATTTTCTACTATTACGCTCAAAGGTGGTAATACCAGGTCCACCTAACTGTCTACTGAGGCCCAAGTGAACCAAATTAACTTGATTAAGACTTGAAGCAGGGCAAATATTTCAAAAGTCTTGTAGAAGTAAAAGCCTAAGCAACCATCTTCATTTTCACCCTAACACAAGGATATGATACGAGGGTATGACACCATGATACACTATAAAGAATTAATTTATACTCTGCAGTCACCTTTGCAATAAACACTAAAGAAAGTAGGAATGAGATTCTCAAAAGTGTATATATTTCTCAACTAACAAAGGAATTTACCAGGGATAGAAGCTTGTGCAGATGAGTTTTCTATACACAGCAATACCGCCCGATGCAATCCCTATCATGAGATCTAGATTATGAAGATCCTGAAAAAGAAAAATATTGTAAGAATACAGATGCAGCATGTGTTGTTCCCATTTACTTATTTACAAACTTAATTTTCAAGCTTTTTAAACTCATTGCACAGACAGGCTTAAAATGCAATGCTTGAGGCATATAATTCAGTCATTTATTCTAATCTTTCTTCTCATGCATCTCTTTCCTTTGATCCTACTTAGCAGACAATATAAAGTCTCACTCATGAAAAAAGTTCCAGTGTTCATCTTACTACACAAGGTATTTATGTCGATATCAGACTACAAAGTTCCAAGTCCAGTCTTACATATTTCAACTATGTGAAAGATTAAGCACTTCAAGGTGAGTCAGTTGAAACATTGAAGAATTCTGCATATTGAGCACAAATCTCCTGACTCTATACTGTTTAGAAAGATATGGAAATAATTCTTTATGATTTCTAAAGAGATCTTACTAACAAAAATATTGTGGGAGCTGACCACAATTCTGCAAATGAGAACATGCTAGAGGAATACATATGCATACATGAGTATTTGACACACAAAACAACCCACTGCTAATTAAAACGAATACACTATGTTAGCTTTACATGCTTAACAGGAAAAACTATATTTACAGCAGCTTTTGTAAGACAGTCCTGAGGAAACACATGCTTTTTTTTTTTTTTTTTTTTTTTTTTTTTTTTTTTAATTTTGAACAAAATGGGTGAGGAAGAGTTGATTAGTTCAGTTTGAGGCTAAACCCAAACGGAAGTTGCAAAATTTACCATTTTTGGCTATGATTCCATTCATTATGATTCACATATACATACTAACATTTTACTACACAAGTTTCTAAACTGAGGTGTAACACATGCATAAACCTACTCGCAGGTGGGTGGAACTCCCTGGTTAGAACATCAGCTTTGACTCAACAGTAGCCTCAGAATATTTTGTAAAGGACAACCAAAGGTAAGGGCTTCCTCTTAAAACCTTCACTAGCTGAGCTGATCCTCTAGGTGGTAGTCTCTGCTCAGCTAATACAGCATTTCCTTATACACCAATTTCTTGGTATTAGTAAATCATAAAAGAATACAATGGATAATGGGCTCTAACAATAGCATCAAAAGTCTGTAATAAATCCTTCAAAAAGAAACAAATAAAACTTTGATACAGGTACACAAGTAACTACTTTGCTACATGGCTTATAAACCTCCAATGAAATACCACAGCAGTTCTCAAAAGATGAGCGTAACACTTAGTATCTAACGTTAATACCAGCATATCACTAAACTCTGATGGGAGAATTATTGCCCCCATTTCCATGAGTTTAATACAGGAAAATGATTAAGCAGGTAGCTGTCCAAATGCAGTTAATCTCAAGATCCTGACAAAGTAGTTCAGAAGGAGCTTAAGTGATTAACAATTTCAAGCTATGTGCAGCCCTGCTTTCCCAAAGAATACTGCAAGCTGAAGTGCTTGAATCTCCACCTGATCTCCACCTGAGGAAGCTCCTGGACTGCCGTACTTTATGCCAGCATCCTGAAGTCAGCAAGAATTGCGATCACTTCATTGTAATAAGCTATGGAGCAAACTGCGGAATTTCAGGAGCTGATACACATGTAATTTAGCTGCATGCCATAGTACAACCAGCTTAAAGCAACACAGAAAGCACCTGATTAGCACCTGACTTCAAGTTTCTGCTTTTAAGGGTCAATAACACACAGAGAAGACAGCTTCAAGATGAAGAGCCCAGAACCTGCATCACTTAGTACAAATAAAGGAGTAGCTAAAGACTGATGGGGTTCATGAGACCAAACTGCTTCCTTTCCTCTGTTCCAGAACACACTTGATTTCCTCCTCCTCCGCTCCTGTCCACAACGCTAGCCTTGCCCACTATTTGTTAAGATGAATTCTCTTGTGTTAGAGCTCAGAATTCTGAAATCAAGACCTTGCAACTGAGGAAGGAGTTTCTCATATATAAAGAGTTTCCACAATGATGTGCAAAGTAAAGCGAGCAGTTACTTATTTTCCTTTCAAAATATCTATGCTGTTAAACTGCACAAGTAAATAGTCATGCACATGCTTTGCTTTTTATCTGTTTCTTCAGAGACAAACATAAATAAAATTTATAAAGGTAGAACAGGATCATGCCAGATATCTAGTTAAATACTGATCAAGATTTAATTTCAATTGCAAATGCTACCTGAATTTTTGTAGACAGGGCAATAACATCAGTTCTACAAGTTCCCCATCTTCCTGTCTCTGAGAGAAAATCAAAGGTAGACTAACATCAGACTAATTACTGAGCCAATAAAAAAGTGGTCCAGAGTCAAAACAAGATTAAGAATTACAGCTACTGTACATGGATTTTAAGGTATTGAATTAAACCTCTTGAGTTTATTGTTATTGCCTCATTTCTGGATATTACAATTTTGAAGTTCAGATATACCCTCAGGAAAGGAAGGGGGAGGGGAGGGGAACAAAAAAAACCAAGCATTTGCAGATGAAAACTGACTTCATTAGATTAATGCCCCAGTGGAAGTTTCATGTTTGCTTGTTAAAAGGACGCTTAAACTTCATTGTTGAAAATAAAATACTTGACTTAATACCATAAATCTTTTAGATTAAGGAAACTAGACATTCATCTGTTCAAGAAACATTATCCCAAAGTATTCGACTCTCAAACATTTGCAAAGCAGCACCCATTTATTTGGCCATTAGTATAAAAGCCAGGTGTCACCTGGTTCCTTTGCCATACAAAATCTAAGAGTGCCAGGGCTCTACCTCAGCAACAATGAAGGAGGTCAATCGTAAGCTCCCAAGGATCCACACACATATACACACACAGAGCTTTTCAAGAAGTCACAGTAGTGTACCTATCCTCTGCTAGCCTATGTCCAAAACCCTGAAAGCGTAAAATCTGAGGAATACTAAGCATGTGGAAGAAGCAAAGAGGCTTGCCCAACATCTCTGCCAAAGCTGGGATAAGAGTCTGTGGCAGTCTCATAAGAGACTCATGACAAGTTTCAGTAATCGACACAGACATTTTTTTCAGACTGTCAGCACTTTATCAGGCTCAGTTGACCTAAACGTGCAAGAATCTTCATGAATCATTATGCATAGTAATCACAGAGGTCAAGTTACTTTGGAAAAGACCTGGGAAAAGAGCCTGGCAGTCTTAAACAACAGTGACCAAGAATTCATTAGTAGGGTCAGAATTTGTTCACTTTCAGCTCATGTAATGGATAATAACACACACATTCAGATGTTAGAACACTGGCTATGCAAACTCAAAAGATAAGTAAGGCCTGTACAAGTGTAATCAAAAACTACAGAAGCACCTATCACAGATGTGAGTCAGGGCACTAAGTGGTAGGAAAGCTGTCATTCCTCAGGGCACAGATATAGTTGAATCCATTTCAGACCAACCCGAAAATCTTGGTTTTAGAATACAGATGACTTGCAATGTCCAAGAGAAAGCTTTGACAAGACTGACTCAAGAAGAATGAGAAGAGTTCTTCCTCTGGGTCAGTCTGTTCTGAACTTCAGAAGCATCAGCCACCACACAGACTACCAGATGAGCCCAAAAGGAGAGTTTCTTCCACAGGATTGATGCAGCATAGACACAACTTTTAGCAAATTAAACAAATTATTTTAGATGCTCTCAGATGTTACAAAAACACAAACAAACAAACCAACCAACCCCACAACCACCACAAGAAAACCGCAGACATGGGTCATACAATCACACCTCTACTAATATCCTTTTCAGCTTCTGGCAATTACAGCTTCTGATGCAGGAAATAGTATGTTTAACTAATGAATGTTAACTAATGAATCATTCTTTCACTGATCTAGCTAATCACTCTTGACATCCATTTACAACTCTATCATCATTAAGATACTGTGATAGTAATCCTCACGATTCAAATAGCTGCTGCATTTATGTTTTTCTTTTTGCTTAAACCTTTGTCTTCTCTCAGGTGTGCTGAAGTTCCTTCAGTCATTTACTACCCAAGCAAAAAAATTCTTATTCTCGCTTTTCTGGGCAGTTCACTGTTACCTTTCTCTGTGCCTTCCTACTTCCACTACCTACTTTAAGATGTTCAAAAAGGAATACTCAAATTTCAGCAAAACAAGGATTCAAACAGCAGCCCAACTTCACCTTTAACTTCACCTTTTTATTTCTTTCCTAACAGTTTCTAACTGGCTAATTGATCAGCTCAAGCTCTGGAAAAAAAACAAAACAAAACAAAAAACAAAAAAAAAAGTAACTGCTATATATTAAAGGACTTGACATGATCTAAAAAAAAAAAAACAAAAAAAAACAAAACAAAAAAAAACCCTGATCTTAATAGCAGATGCATAACAGTAGCTTCTCCTGATGTTCACATCAGATATAACCATGTCAGAGCAGACAAACTCCGTATTTTGGTTACTTCAACCATTTGTCTCCTTCGTAATTTTCCCTCTCATTATAAAAATGCCACTATAATTTGAGGAATATCTTGAAATTGAATGCGACTGCAATAGCTTTACAAGTCCTTAAAGTCAAATGCATACATATTTGTGGTAGCACAGAGAAAAAAAAACTTAATAACATGCTGAAGACTGAAAACAAGCTCTTCCATCACAGAAACAGGATTTTTTTTCCATCAAAATTCTCAGTGTCATAATTCTTAACAAAAATATTCAGAATACCAGAAAAAAATATCAGTAAAATCAGTAGTCATCTTATGCAAATTAATCACCTACAGCAAGTTTCTATGCTACGAGTTGCCCAATGATGGCAGCAGCTCAGCCATGAATCACGCTTAAGGCTATTACTAAGAAGTCAAAATGGTAATTCCACCCAAAGAAGAATGTTTTAGGGCTTTCTCTCTCATTCCAAGAGTAAAACCAAATAATTAAATGTCACTAAACAATGGCATTCATTAGAAGCGTAAATGGTGAAGACTAAGACATGTCTCTTATCAATAAACATCCAGTGTTTGAGAGACTTTAAACACATTCTTAGTGGTTGTCGTGTGCTAATACTAGTTATATTTATCTTGGAGTCATGAGGGAGGTGGGAGGAGTGAAGCTTTATATTCTTAAGGCTGCGTTAGAAATCCAGATTAAGTAAACTCTTGAAACATCTGCCAACTACATCACAACACTAAAGAGAGCATTCATTATCTTCCACGCCATAACAGTCATAAGCTTTACTAAAAGTAAAAAAGTTTGTTTACAGTATCAAAACAATACATCTTAAAATGCATATTTTTTTTTCCGATCAAGAGATCTAGCTTATTTGGCTGAAATTCTATAACCTTTCTATATTATTCAGATTTTGAAAGAAAGCACCCAAATTCTTCAATTAAAAATAAACACACGGTACAGCTAATGTTGAAATGCTAACATTTTTTTTTTAGATCAACTTATTTGCAGTGAAGAGTCATCTAATAAAATATTACAAGTGAAAAATGCCAATGTAAACATACTCTACCACTGTGCAATTCCACTCCATAGAATTCAAGTGTTCGTGCTATATTTATGTAGCAGGACTCCGCTTCAGATTGCTTGAGGCCACTAAAAGAGAAAAAAATATGCAGTCAAAAATTAAAGATACAAAATTATATTTACTACAAATGCAGAAAGAAAGGAGAATCCAACAACCTGGTATTTGGCAAACAAGCCTTCTTAAAATCTGATGCCACACAGTATTGCATGGGGGAAGCATTTTAGTGCTTCTGAACTCCTCACTTAATAGCATTGATTGTAATTTGCTCAATTTTAATCTCAGACACTCCTTGTCAGTACTTCTTAGAAAAAGAAACAAGTACTGACTTCTTCATTCACCGATGCAGTCTAATTATACGTCTAAGAGGACATAATGTGCCCTAACAAGATTCCCTTAGGCATGATAATTTATAGAGTTGATCGAGATTTTGTTGAGAATTTATCAAGCAACAGCCAGCTCTCATCTCAGGTTTGCTGTAGCCTGCTGACACTGAAGTACCAACAACAATCAATGATTTGGGCACCACAGCACATTAAAAGTATAAGAACAAGCACTAACTCATGACTAGGAAACCTTTTTGACCTAAGTAGAAAAGGCATCAGCTACCACCTTACCATGACGAAAAACCATCTTTTGCCAGATGTGCGCCCCAGTGATATTCATAAAATTATGGTAATCAAATGCAGTTTAGCATCCTCATATGGCAATAATTTTACTTTTTAAAAAGGGGGTCTTCGCATCCAAAAATCATATCTATATTTTTAGGATAATAAACTACCATCCATGCTCTTTGTGATGGCTCTTCCAGACCATCAAAATAATCTGCTTTGAAACTGTCACTACAGGAGATAGTGCATCAAGCTCAAAAAAAAAAAAAAAAAAAAAAAAAAAAAAAAAAAATCCTGGAAGGATTGAAAATTATCTTGAGTGGAAAGCCAATGTCAGCAGGGTGATTTCCCACAATACTGGGAAAAACAAGAAAAAACTGTTGTCATGATCCTCAGATAAATCACTTATTCACCTCCACAGCTCTAGTGTTTGTCACACTGAAGTTATTGGTGGGAAGAAAAAAAAAATCCTGAAAATGTCAGGAAGAGATGTAGAAATTACACCCAGTTTACCTTGACTCTTCCATCATGTTAGAAAGGAAGAGAAAACTCAACTTCTGCATATGCTGCAACAGGCTGCTGAATAGAAAATAACTGACCATACTGTACTTCTCAATTTGCATGCATCATCTACATGAGATCAGTCAAGCCCTACATCTTGAAAGGCAAAAATCCCCACTGCCTTAACAACAACAATGAAGCCTATGCTAAGCCCCATGTTTCTGAAGAGGGAACTAAACTTTTATATCATTAAGTGGGTGTCAATTCCTCAGTGAGAAAAATAGACAAGATGAAGTTAAATTCACCTAACTGCTTCCTTCCAATTTTTATGGCTCTTGATATCCAAGGGTTTGTTTCACATCTGGAACTCAAGCACTACATGAATTTTCAAATATATCATTTCCTCAAATTCACGGATAAATCTAGCAAGCAGTGGGAAATCACTTCTAATTTGCATAATATCCTAAGACCTCAAGCTGCTTGCTTAAGTGAAAAATTATTTAAAGGATCTTGTTAAAACAAACCACATATAGAAAAGTCCTTCTGTAAACTCAGGGATTAGCACAGAAGGACAAGTATTACAAAACTGCTAAATTTCTGAAGCCTGGCCAGTTCAGTATGATAACAAAGGCTTTTTCAGCAGCTACTGTCCACAGTCATGTCTGATATGAACATATTCAAGTATTATTCTTCCTAACTTTAATTACCATAGCTTATTTTAATTCAAATAAAGCTTCTTAAATTCAGATGAGTTTCTTAGTCATCAAGGTTTCAATCTACCACAAAGACTTCATGAAGCATCTATTTCACCTTTGAAAGGGCCCAGGAAAGAGAGAAGCGTTTCTAACAACCCACCCCCACCCCTCTGCCTACACCTATGGCAATTTTCAGTCTGTTCTCTGTGGGACCTAACCAAACTGCTAACTCCCCCAACAGCATTAAAGTCATGACCTCAACACATGCACTTCCCAACCTTCTCTCAGTGATTTGAGACTAAAGGAAAGGGTTTATTTATGCCTGTCTGTAACACTCCTCTAATATCTTCTGAGTCTACTAGTAACGACAAGTTAATTTGGAGGGAGTAGAGGCCTCAGATGCTGCGTTCCTCAAGATGAACAGCTAGGAAGGAAGCGTCCAGATGAGTACCCTCGCAGAGGGAATAGGTGCAGTGTGAGGATGGCAGTTATCTTTTCTGTTTTCATCCCACAGCTGCCTAAACAGTGCGTGTGTTCTGGGCTGGGCCCTGGTGGGCACATAACAGTTTCAGAACTGAGAGCACTAAAAGATAGCAGAGAGGTTAAGCAACATCATGAAAAAGGGGGAAATGAAGGGACTTCAGGGCAGCAAAGAAGAAATTAAAGAGACTAAGGCAATAGGGAACTAGCCCTGTTGAAACAAAGATAAGGACAGAGAACAAATCCATTGAAATTCTGATTTCATTTGGTCAAATGCTTGCAGAAAATTCCTTAGGTCAATATATTTGCAAGCAGCATGTGAGTACGTAAACAACCCCAGGAAATCTGCAGCCTGTGATCCTATATCATTTCAGAAATAGTCTCCAAATCCTCAAAAACGGTCAAACACTTAACAGTGTTCTAGGTGGCTGACACTATCAGTGTGTAACACTGATCTACTAATTCCATTAATAAGAAGCTTCTTTTAAAGTTTTAATACATTAACATCACACCTGGAATGAAATTAATTTCAAATGCATAATCTAAAGTCAAAACATTTTATTCAATAAAAATTACATGAAAAAACTGTCTGTTGAACTACCAAGAATATGACTTTCTCTCCCCACCTCCGCCTTTTTTTAAAAAAATAAAAAAAAAATTTAAAAAAAAAGAGATGAGATTGAACTCATGAGGTAAAAACAAACTAAGAATTAAGGTTACCTGTGCTGTTCATGTAGAGATTCTACTTTGGTAAGAAAATCTTTGTTCTGCTCTGGTATAAAGTTGTAATTCGACAGATACCCTGAATGATGTACTAAGGAGTTATAGTCTCCAAGCTGAGCTGTTAGGAAACAAGAAGCACAGACATGTTTTCATAGTTAGTTAATTATCGTCCATATTCAAGATATGCAAGACACACGGAAGAGGAAAGCAAGAAGCAGGAGTTACTGCCCACCAACTCAGTGTTGAACATAGTGATTTTTATGACATAGGTGAATAAAAATCTTTCAGAGTAGGCTCACTATAACCGCTTTCAGGCGCCGACTGACTCAGTACCATGCGTACTCATAGAGCCACACTTTCACATCACAAGCTGCAGCAACACTAAGTAGGCAGCATATGCCACATCAGCACAGACATGCAATACTGTAACATGAGAGGAAACCAAACTGCTTCAGTAAGAGTGGGCAAACAAAAGTCAATTTGACATACATTTACTTGACTATAACAGATTTGAAGACTTCAGCAAGATAACTCACTTCAAAAAGCATGTACTCATTACATTCTCAAGTAAAAACTGTTCAAACTAATTATTGTGGCTCTGTCCTAACAGTTCAGCTGCTACTCCTGTCTCAGCAGAATGCAAGTTGTTTAACATGGCGTGAGAAGCACTTCCCAATTCACACACAACACTGACACAGCTGGTACTATAAGGTTAATACATATTGATAGCCAAATATACTGAGACAAAATTCCCACATGATACTGAATAGTACTAAAGAAAGAAAAAAAAAGTCACTACTTAAAAACTATTATTCTCAGGTGGTGAGATATCTAAAAAAAAAAAAAACCCCGAATGTTGTAAATGACCATAAGTGCCCATAACCCTCAGCTCAAATAACATGTTCTTTAAAACCTAGGTCAGCATAAGCATATATACTGGGGAGGAAAAAAAATGACAATGACAACAACAAAAACACAACATTTTTGTTATAGAAATGGAAAATTTGGGCAGGAGGTGGGAGAATAAACATGTGCTTCAAATTAAATACTCACCTGTCTGCCACAAATTATCTACGTGCAAGCTAGTAAATTGAAACCTCCATTTCATGAAAGCACTGCAGCTTTCATAAAATAAAGTGGCTGAACCCCAAAATGACAGGATGCTTAAGTAAATTACTAGAACCTGAGCTGTTCTGGTTGCTGCCTCCATAACACAGGAGCTTTACTTTAAAGCATTACAGATTGCTGTACACCTGTACAGACTGCAAACACTGCAGCACAGAAAACCTCAACTAAAACAAAGTTAAAGAGCATACTTTTAAATATAATACCATTACTATTATTTTGCAAAACAATATAATACCATTAGCTTCCAGGAAATACATGACATAAAACAATGATTTAAATGACTCTGGCTCAGGAAGAATGTATATTTTCAGAAATAATTTACAGGTACATTAACTCAGGAGTATCTGTAACCAGACATCTAAAGATTAACTAAGAAGACTAAAGATTTACAGTAGAACCAAAACACCGAATTGAACAGTGACGTTTGTTTCTTTGATGAGGGAAAAAAAAAAAAAAAAAAATCAAGTCAGAGGATTCACAAGTATAACAACAAATAAAGATTATTTTTTGGAATACAAAAATAAGAATACAGAATTAAACAAAAGTCTAACTCTCTAGGCTAAGACTATGGAACAACAATAACTGTACAAATTAGAGATGTTAGTAACTGTGTAAAGTAAAACACCCAGTTTCACAGATGACAGTAGTTGATTGAAGATCATTTTCTCTTTAATGGCCATTAACACTTCTCATCGTTTCTAGGAAACGTAATCTGCATTTTTAACACTGTGCTGGCGATAGAGGTTTGAATTACATTCCTGTCAGTGGGAAAAGACTGGATTGCCAAAAATAAGCCAAAGTAATTGTCCACTTCTAAATTCATTTGTATTGGGTAAAAATATTTTTTACTGTAATTTTACCTTCTCTAAAGAGGGCAACTGTTGTTCCTTGATTCATTATGATGTAGGATCTTCTGACTCATCTTCCAAACATGGAGGTTGTTGTGGTCTTTTTTTCTTCTTCCTCCTAGCTACCTGAGGTCATGTCAAAAAGGGGAGCAGTTGAGTACTACTTGCTTCTCCAACTCTCCAGCCAACTGTCAGAGTTGAAGAGAAACTATAAATGCTGATTAGCAGATATCTTGGAGGAGTAATCATCTTGTGTAGGATTTTAATTACCCCAATACAAGAAAATAAATTAGGACATATCAAGACCTCAGTAGGAAGAAAAACACATAATATTTCTCTTTACTGAATTTCTTCAGGAGACATTAGGGAAGGAAATAAAGATACCTTTTCCTCCAATCTAATTTTTTCCCAATATAGCTTTCACTCTGATCACATGGACCAGCATCATTGATTCNTAGTATATTTTTACCTTTCCCCATTCTAGTCATCTGTTGCCTTTTTAATTCATTACAACTGGAAAAGAACATGGAGTAAAATAAATAAAAGGAAATGGAAGCAGGGAGGGGACACAGTTACGTTGAATATGAGACACTGATATTCAAAGTTTACAGATTTAGTATGAAGAGCTTTAAACCAATCACTCCAAAGGCCATATTCAAAAGCACATTTATTTTATAACTCTCAGTAAAGGACAGTGCAATAGTCAAATAATCTGATATTTTTTCTTGGAAGCAGGCCCATGTTGATCTGCCCAGATATGAAATGTATCATTCAAGTACTGTACTCAGTACAGTAAGAATTTATGAATGTTTAAAGAATAGTTTGCACTGATATAAGTTAACACAGGATACAAACTGTCTATGCCCTGTTGTAATCCAAATAGGTTGTTTTCTTCAGATTTGACTGCCTGGTTAGAGGAAGAGGAAGGCATATTTGTATCTTTCTACTGTCAGCAAAAATATTTTTGTGAAAGCAGACACTAGAGAAAAAAAGACTGGATCAAATGATGGAAAAGAAATAAATATATCAACGAGATTCAGATAGAGAGGAAGGGAAAACTGAAACCAAGCAAACTAGCATAGCACCATGATTTCAACAGAAATTATATGGGCTCACACACAACTTTCTCAAATAAAGAAGTTCAGGTATCAAATATATCATTAAAAAGAAACAAACAAAGCACCTTTAAAAGGGAAGATCTAACAGTTACGGAAGCAGAGAAAAGTCACTGATGCCACAGCAGTTTCAGTAGTTACTGAGAATTCATTTATTTAGTGCTTCCTTCCAAAACAATTAATCAGTCAGCTTATAGATTTCTGTCTTCTGCTACCGAAATGGAGGTTGCAAGAAAGAAAGTCAGACTGTTTGAAGTTGTGAAGCAAGAGGATGATAGACAACAGACAAGTTTCTGCAAAGGAAACTAAAAAATCAACTGGAAAGGCTCTGAACAACCTGATTTGACTTTGAAGTCACTTCCAAGAAGAATTCTTCTATGGTTCTTATCTACGTGAGGTGACTTTTGCCACACTTCTCACTCACTGCATGACCACAGACATTCCATGTAACTACAAAGTATGCATGAATAGTAGCTGGTCATGATGGCCAAGGAGTGGAACCAGAGGAAACTTAATGCAGGGCAATGACAAAGCTTAAATAACTTATATTAAGGAATAAAAATTCTCAGCGATAAAATTGCAATCTGTGAATATGTATATGAATATATATGTGGCCCTTACATTAGGGCCACATGCGTGACCTTCAAATTAATATGACAATAATGACCGATGTGCTAAGATACGGGAGCAAAATGCAATAATGAAGACAAGAAGATCATCATCCTAATCTGAATGACATGAGCAGCCTAGATGAAGTGATCACTTCTAGATGGAAATAGAAAACGCAGGAAATGATGCAAGAGAGAGCATAAATCAAAACATAGGACCTAGCGCAAAACATTGCTATCAAAGAACCTGTGAGCAACAAAATAGTCACATATGACAATGACTTCAAGAATTTGTAAAAATAATAATAATAAAAATGCTCAACAGGATTTCATTTCAAAGAAGGACCAACGTGAAAATGCAGACGCTTACTAAAAAGACAGGAAATAGAAGTATTCAAAAAAGAATTAAATCTGCACAAGTGCAGATATTTAAGAAACCATGTTGAAAGCTTAGCTAAAGATAAAGCTTATAAAAAGACTAAAGGGACCAAAGAACTCCCAACAGTCTACTAAGAGGAAAAAGATGCATTTCTAAAAGTAGTATCCGAACGGAAATTAAGATTATGAACTCTCACCCACTGAGCCACTCAGTAAGCAAGCATGTCTTTCCAATCAGACTAGCAGAATTAACTATAATGTGAATAAATAGAAAGGGAAGAAACACTAGCTTTGTAAAAGCAAATAATGCCTCACACTCAAGCCTTTTAAAAGGTTGGATCTGAAGATGACTGTGAATAGTTCCTGAATACACTTATGGTACGTGGCCACTTTGTGGTAAGACAGAATGAGAAATTGGACATTAAAGAAGCTAAGTAACAGCCATAGGACATAGAAGACATTAACTACTCCTACACCAGTGGTTGTCTCCAAGTGAGAAGAAAATGAGCAATAATTATTGCCAATTGAAAATGAAAACAGCAGCTCAAAACCAGTCTTAATATACAAAAAAGTAAACAAAAAATATAAAAATGACGGAAAGGAAAATGTGAATTCTACTCAATTCAGTACGATTCTACTGAATTGGTATTTGCTGAATCTACTTGGATTCTATGCTATACCTTCACCTCAAATCTAAAATGAACTTCAGAAACCAGACAGTTACAATCAGAAAATGTACTAAGAAAAACAAAACATAATCCAAAGTACCAGGACATTTCATCTCAAGAAAGCAGGGGGGGAAGAGACAAGGAATAGAATAAAAGGATAACAGGATTAAAGACTTATGGAATAACTATCAGTCCTCCCAAAACACTAAGAGGTTTTGCAGAACTCACTGGTCTTACAACCATACTGACCTTCTGCCTGTCACATGTCTTCTTCCCTTAGCGTTCACTACTTGTCACCATCACACATACAACATTGTGCTATACACACCTGGACCTCATGCAGCTGTTTGCAGGGCTTTTTCCCCTTTTTAGTTATGTTACACAGAAGTACCTAGGAAGTTCATGCACCTCAAAAATAAGGAAGAACAGTGCCTAGAGGCACTGCAAAGAGTCAGCCCCTTGGGCTAAAGCATTGGCCAATACCCCAACCTGCTATTCTCCACTCTGTAGAT
>VZSV01000199.1:908498-940455 GCA_013398735.1 Nothocercus julius | reverse complement strand
AGTATCCCTTTCCAAAAAAAAAGTGTGCGTCTTATAACATGAACTGGCATGATTTCAGTCCAGGAGATGGGTGCAGCAGTTTGCTTTTAAGCAGTCTTCCTCTCCCATGCTCAGTTTTTCAGAGCAAGCACTGCCACTCGCTGGCCCCCCAAGTCATGGCAGGCTGCTGTGACCCCTGTTCTCACTACCAAACCGGCTGTATGCCTTTCTCTAGCAGCCCCCTCGCAGGGAAAAGCCTGTACATCCTAACTGCTTTTTTAGCCATAAGATGCTGTACTTCAGCTTTCATTTCCACCTTTATATCAGTCTCCAGATACCAGATATCCTGCTACCATTATGCTACCCCTCTTTTCTTTCCTGGACCTAGATCTCTGCTGGCTTATTTTGCAATACTGAACGCTACCTAACACTTTCTTCCACTGGAGCAGAACTCCTAGCAGTTCATTCGCAATACCCCCAAACTTCTCTCAAGTAGCACATTTTTAAATCCAGCTTAAAAATTGTGAAATCTGTGCCACAATTGGTAGGAATGCACAGGAACAAACACTCCTCGCTGCACAGAGCCAGGACGCTGGGCATCCCCAAAGCGATTCCACCCAGCGCAGAGAGGCAGCATCTTCCACAGAAGCTGTGAGATTTGCTATCAGTGATTAGCAACGTACGTGCACAAGAGG
This sequence comes from Nothocercus julius, assembly GCA_013398735.1. Classification (NCBI taxonomy): domain Eukaryota; kingdom Metazoa; phylum Chordata; class Aves; order Tinamiformes; family Tinamidae; genus Nothocercus; species Nothocercus julius. The sequence continues at coordinate 939,781 of VZSV01000199.1, read as the reverse complement.
ACCCAATGAAAGTTGCAGATGCCATCTTAGCTCTCTGAAATAATAGGCATTTCTGACTTACAAGCTTTTTATTCATCTTTAGCATTGCCTTATTATACATACCATTGCACCAGGTTGCATGGGTTTCTTTTCTTTAAAGGCAGAAGGCTAAAAACCTCTGTCAAGTGACCCTTGCACAACTCAGAAGTGTGACTTCACATCTGTGATGCGTAGTTCTGACACTTCAGCTACATGAGGAAATCACAGCGATACTGTGACCAAAAGCAGCCAATGAGATATATGCTCTACTAGAAGAAAGTAGAGAAGAATTCAGGATTCCTGGGTTTCAACCTGGAACACTCCAAACCCTTTCTCTTTCAGGCTCCTCCCTTCTCAACAGCATCATCTCCTCACTCCCATCTCATTGCTAACTTTTCTGGTTCTTCATCCAAGCCCCAGGGCCATCACCTTATCTCTGTCTTCTCACAGTTTCAACCCCCTCCTCCACGGCACGTGAATTCCTAGCCCTCTTACTACTTTCCCAGTAAAAACAATTAAAATCCCGGTTCCAATTCCCTTGCTCAGCAGCTGCAGTTCTATCTTTGTAATGTTCCCATACGTCTCCAAATCCTAAATCTAGCTGCTCAGAAAATACCACCTTTCCCTACCTACCTACAGTTTCATTCTCTTCCTCTCTCCCCATTTCCTTTCACAAGCCATTGCCAGTGCTACTTCTCTATTGCTCCAGTTCTTGCTCTCTGATATCAAAAGCAGGAAGATTCTTCTTCCACAGTGCCTAGACAAGCTTAGAAAGAAACACCCACTCCAGAAACCTAAACCAAGTGCAATAGTTATTTTCAATTGTTAAAACCTTTTCCAATTGTTAAAATTCCTTAAGCTGAAAGACATAAAAAAACTATATACTCAGTTTGAGAAGCTTATAGGAAGACAGGGACTGCATTTCCCTGCCACAAGCACATTGCCAAATACTACCTCCCAGCACAAACTGCAGGAGCTTCAGGTTAAACATACAGTTGCATCCCCTTCCCATTATCAGACAGGTTTTTAAAGAAAATAAAATATGACTTTAAGAAACGGCTGACATTTTTCACCCCATACATCAACAAATAGAAACAACTCATGTTGCTTCATTTTTTATCTATTTGCACATAAACAAATCTTCGGATGTGGAACAAAGCAAGGCAGTATAAGCAAGTCATACCATTGCTTTTGAGTTTTGTCATGTTATAACAGACAGTTCAAAACTACAAGAACACTTTGTAATACTACAGTACATCAGGTGCTTTATAACACAAAATATTTTTACTCTCCTCTTAGGTAGGAAAGAGACTGAACAACAAGATGAACAGGCATTAGAATCAAGTTCTCCATACCCTGATGAATCATTTCAGCAAATAGCTAAGATATTCTTCCACAATAAAATGAAAAAATATTCAGTTTCTACACTAGACAGTTGAGTTTCAATCACGTACACTCTTGAGATAATTGATCTTGACAACTGTAAAGCTTTTTATACTAAAAAGAAACATTTCCAAGAGCTTTATTCGCTCTCACTTTGAAAGGAAGTTGCCATTTCATCTTCCTAACACTCACCAGTGCTTACGGTGAAGTGTTAAAAGCTTTGCTTTAGCCACCTCTTGACACACCCCCTTCAGCTCCATTTAAGTCTGTCTTGGAACCTACTTCATCTGAAGCTTCATAGGCCAAAACCATCATTTAATAGCAGGAGACTGCCACAACCAATACCTAGTATGCTCTCCCTGTGCCACAATAATTTCCTGATGTATTTATGAAATTCAGATTATACTAAGTTCAAAATCTTATAGTTTACTAGAAATTAAGCTTTAAAAGGTTACTAGAAGAACCCTTATTATTTTTAGTATTGTCTAGAACTTGGGATGACCAAGACCCACTGTCATTAAGAGCTCTGTCTCTAATATTAATGAAGACTGTTAGTGCTTTGGAGGTAAAAAAACAGTCAAATAATAGTCCTCAGTTTAAACTTCTATGAAGTAAATAGTATATAAAAACATTTTCAAGAGGACAGCACAATACAGCAAATCTCCCTGTTCTTCTCTACAAAACAGAGCTGTGTTTTTGTAGAGAAGAACAGGGAGATGTGTTATATTCTCTCCTTCTCCCTTCTTTCTGGCAATGGGGCGCTCTCATTTATGCTGTAACATGGAGTAAGACCAAATTTTCAGTATTCTGCCTCTCTCCATTCACTTTCCGCTTCTTTGTGGTGAGAAAAATAAAACCCTACCTATGTACCTAGAGCATACTTATACATTGAAGCATTTTAGCCTAATAATAGCTCAGAATGCAGTCCATATCATACATGGAAACTTAGATCTTTCATAAATCTCAACCAGGTACCCTGTAAACACAGAACTCTGAAAAATTTCCAATCTTTATTTTCCACTGAAGCTCTTTTAAATTGAAAATACTACACAGAGTCTTTAAAGTGATCTATTCAGTTCCAAATCTCCAAATCCAGACTGAAAACATTTGTACGTACTCATCTGTACATAACGACAAAACAAAACCATAAAAGACTTTTATACAAGACCTTGTTTTCTTATTTTGTCTTTGGCTAGTTATTTCAGAAAACACGTCCCTTCTATCAATTCATTATTAAACATTGTGTTTTTAACAAAAACTTTCTGTAAGGTGACAGGGAAGGACTTGTCTTGAGGGGAAAGCCTGCTCAGAGTAAAACTTGCTTTCGTCCAGTACACGTCTGGCTGATTCCCACACCAACCACAGGTTAATACACAGAATGGTGCTGGCTGTCAGTGTAATAAAATAAAAAATAAGCTAACACTACAAACCTCCCCACAAACACTCAGGCCCAAACTTCATTAAGCTGAATTCTTCTGTTAACATAAGCAGAACTGTTAAGTAACAGTTTTTAGGAGCTGGCCTCCAATCTCTTTCCCAGCTAGAAAGTGTGGCACAATGAGGAGTCAGTGGTAAAGCTAGTTCCTAGGTTAGATAACCAGGCAGGGCAGTCCAGACTGAGGAGGGCAGGCTCCCTCTGTGCCAGTATGAAGGTTCAGTAGTCCACAACACACATCTTGCCGAAACCTCTTCTTTGCATTACCTAGTAACCCCATAGGATGGTCACACTCATCACTCCTATTCTGTCAGAGAGCCATATGTTCCACATGTCATTTCAGGAAGTTCGCCTTAGCTTCTGTTGCGGAGGCCCTTGTGATCCCTGGCTCAAAGGGGCAACCCGATCCGTGGCTGCAAGACACTCAAGGCACTGAGACAATCAGCAGGCTCCAGCAATTCATAACACTACTAGTTTACCACAGAGTTCTCCCTGCTCAAAAGACGAGATGGGCCTGACACCAGGAGTGCAGAATTTAAGTTGCCCAAATGCTGGATTTCCACTAAAAGTTATGCCAGCACTTTGCTTACAATGAAGAATACACTATTTCAAATGAATTGTAGACAACTTGAATTCTTCATCTTTTAAAGATGGGAAAAGGGGACAAGGGTAGTTATGCTACATCTCTTCCACACTGACAGATAAAGCAGTCCTGTAGGGCCTACTGGAAATGAACGACAGAAATTTTGTAGCAATGTATAGTTCTTTTTCATATCTATATCTATATATATACATACATACACAAAAAAAACCCACATACACACACACTCCCTTGTGTGTACTCCTCCCACCCAGCCCTGATTTTAGCTACTTCATAATCACAGGATCTTTTAAATGCCCTTAAAGCACCAGGGAACAAGGAAGAGAGTGATTGAACTTAGATAACATGCAGAACAAGACATTTATACAAAGCACCACTTCGAACAAGATGCAGCTCAGATCACACAGTTGCAGCAGCACAGCTATGTCCCTCAAACTCTCTTTCATGTTAACATATAGGTTGAAATGGACAACTTTTATTACCAGACTCCTAGGTTTATAATGAAGATATTTTACAATAGAAAAGTTCTTTTTCAAGGTCATCAATAGCTAACAACCTATTTTAGGTGTGCCTAAAATCACGAAAAAAAATCCATCCCATTAATCTCTACCACACTGGGTTTCAAAAATAGACACATGGTTTGACAAAAAGATGCTGTTTACCAAAGTAATTTCACTTCATTTTCATGCACTTACCTACACATCAACAAACACTCTAGTAAATTACACTGTAATTCTATATATGCTAGAATGAAAATAATTAGGGAGCAATCGTACATTTCTCTAGCAAATATTTTTTCTCAACCAAAATCCAACAGGAAGTTCAGAAATAAAGTCAGTCAGCGAAAGAGAACTATAATAGCAACTACGCACAGATAATAACTAGAATTAAATTTTTCCAGGGGAAGCTTTGAATCTCCTACTGGAAGGTATTCTGTAATCTATAAGACGACACAGGTGTCCAGATTTTCTTCAGATACCCAACACCACTGGCTCAGAAAATCCTCTTATTTCTCAAATTAGGTAAACTAGATAAAGCAAGTATCATTTCTATGATACGAATTCACACTATTATACCTAAATTCATTCAATTTCCCTACACAGTCAGATAATTATACTGAAAACTAATTGAACAGATATTTCCTTTCTTTTCAAATAAAGATAAAACTAAACACATTTAATGAGAACTGAAGATTAAGAAACAAGGTATTCAGATAGCTCAAATATACTGTTGTGCTGTATAACTGCAACACATCAGGGGTTCTACNGGGGTACAAACCAGTCCAAAGTTTCCAACTTCCTCTACATTTAAATACAAAAGACTGATCAGTAGACCCATTCCTTTTAAGCTATGGTGTCTTCATTATTTGTAGCATCTTTGTGTTAGAGAAAGCAGGTATTGACATTGCCACAGCAGTTTACCAAGGCTTCTCCTTTTTAGCATTACCAATCCTTTGGTGGGAGAAAAGAACCCAAATTTTGAAGACCCTTTTAAATATAAGTTGCTTATTCATCCCTCAATGACCATCAGATCTGACCTCCCTCTGCCTCCCCCATCCCTCAGCAGACCTTCCTCCAGGTACAACCTGCATGGTATGACTTTGCCATCTGTCAGTTGAGATTAGAGAAAGTTTAAATGCAGCGTAGCCTCACTCCATAACCACTAATTCTGCATCTTCAACAGCTACATCTTCAATATCTTATGGGCAACCCATGCCTCAGGGTCCCACATACCTTCTTCAGTTCAAACAAGTTATGTTTAAAAAGGGAGGGGAAAAAAAAAAAGAAAAAAAAAAAGAAAAAGAAGTTTGCAGAACTTACATTGACTTTGAAGCTTTGTACTGAGCCATCCAGAAAGTGCACGTTACAGATAATCTCCGATCGAGTTTTCTCTTTTGGTAGTTCTGACACTCTTATATTATTTATCCTCCCACCTAAGGCTCGCAAGCGGGAATTCATAACTATTGCCGAATAACCTATAAAACAAACAAACAAATCATATTTAACAGAAATTGTCATAATTTAAAGATTCATCGTACTTTTACTTACAACATAAAGGCCTTATTACATCCAAACATGAAGAATAATAAAAAACAATTTTATAGAAGAATCAACTGTAAAATTAACAAGTTGCAAACCAGAAAATACATGACTATGGAGAGGCTTTCATGATTTAAATGTACTCAGCTTAATGTAATCACAGCTAAACCACTTCAACTTTCGTTTAGATTAGGTATGTGCTTATGCCTTTTTAAGTCAGAAAATAACCCAAATACCTATTATACAGTAGAAAATCAATGCTAGGAAAAGTTTTTTTAATCTCTAATAATTCCATCACAGCTTTACAATATTCCTTTAATTTATATTTCTATATTCACCACACAATTTTCCCAACAGTGAAGCTTCCCTGCCCCCTCCAAACTACTAAGCAGAGAAAAGTTTTGTCTTAATGCAGACTACTTTCTGCTAAGCAGCATCTTGCTACAGGAACACATTTGGCACATGTAAAGCAACCAGAATTAACATTAAAAAGCATGTCACTCTTACAATCTACATTACATAAAATGGTCTCCTTTTCTGAGAGATATTTGTAAGGTATAAATTTCTGGCTTCATGATTTTTGTTTTTGAAATAATCTTCAGGAGCACTGAGACTGAAAGCTATTCACAGATGTAAAATTATTACTGCTCAGAAGGAAGAAATGAATTAAACATGGTCAAGCCTGCAAACATTTCCACAAAGAATGAACCCAACCTCTCTCGACTAGATCAATTTACCAGTTAACATGACAATACATGAAGACAGTTGGCAGGCGAGGCAGACGCATCCTTGACTTCTAGAGCCATGCACAGCATGAATCTGCATTAAGCAGCTGGCCACATTACACAGGACCAATATCACAGGGCGATTCCCAAATCCCCCTTACTTCTTTATCAGCCACAAATCTCAGGCTTGATTTCTCTTGCTAGCAGCTGAAAAAACCACGTGTTTTGGAATAAAACTACTTACACTCACATTCCAAGTTATCAAATCTACTCAAGAATTGCTATAAAAAACAAAACCTGTAACACACAAAAAGTCATGAGATACAGAATTCCTTGAAGTAACAAAGGGAGACAAGTCGGGCAACTGTCCATTTTTGCATAACTTACAATCTGTACCTAGAACCAGCTCGAAGAACTTCCTTTTCACACAAAAAAAATTGAAAACCTCAGAAGTCAGACACCTAAAAAAGTTCCACAGGGACTCTCATGGATTTGTTCACTCAAACAGTTCATAACCTGCTATTGTAGTTTTTCCTAAAATCAAGACTGTATATGTAAATTACCCAGACTCATTTATTTAGCCAGCACACTGCATTTTTCTCCTGGGAATTTTCCTGTTCATGAAACCTTTATTCCAGCAAGCCCTAAATGCATAAACAGACCTCTACGCATTAGCTCACTGACAGACAGACGTAGAAAATTATTATTTACTGTGGGACAGTGACTAGATGAGAAAGAAACATTTTGCTAGCCGGATTCAAAGCTTTACCAGCTGGCAGAGGACAGTCTCTTCTGTGTTGAATTGACTTTAGTGGAGAGCAATGACTACAGTGGCTCAGCTCCAGTGTGCTGGGAGAAGAGAGGGGATCCTCTCTCAGCCCCTGCACTCCTAGAACAGAATATGCCCAGAATGAGCTATGCCTGGAAATCCGGTGGGAATTTTGCCCTCTAACACTAGCCAGTCTCAAACTTTTTTTACTGGGATTTATCAAGTGCTGTAATATGGCTTGATCTTGTTAATCCCTTGTTTAAGCTTTCAATACAGGAGCCAATAAAATAGCACTTATTAATAGCACTATTAGACAAAATTGGCCAAATAAAAATAATATACATGCTTTTCTTATGTTGCCACATACACATTTGCTACCAAGAAAAACAAGAATGTTTCCTAACTGAATAACCCTTTATAAACAATTACAAATTTTTCAAGTAAATAGCAGCACAAGTAATTCCAGGCTCACTAAACTCTCTATCAAACCTCTCTGAGGAGCTATGGAGCCACTGAAAGCATCTAAGAGTTAAAATTAGCGTCTACTTAGGAACTGCTGTTAAGTATAAGAATCAAAGGTGCTTAGCTTCAGTTTAGAGTTGCAGCTGTTTTTTGTTTTTAAAGATATATATATATATATATTTATAAATATACTAGCTATTAATGGTGGTATTTGTTTTATATCTTTAGGTCACATGCTTTATACAAAAACTGGAATTGTAAGTAGGAAATTCATCATAAAAAAATTAAATCTTTTGGATATGACCTTTTTGCATTGAGTTTACAAATAGAAACACAGACACATGTGATTTTTGTAACTTTCAGACCATTTCATGTTACACGAAATTGATAAAATAGGAGGAATTCATAGTTTTATAACCAGCCCAGAGACTCAATAAAGGCCGTCCTTAACAGAAGGAGCTGATCATGGACACTCCGCCAAGACCAGGATAAATGGTTGAGTATTTGGACAGCAAAGACAGGAGTCAAGTAGAGCTCCATAAGCCTAGCCAAGTCTCCAGGAAACTGCCAGCGGCCACAAACCCAAAGCACATGGAGGGGCCTCCTCTCCAGCTCCCAGCTAAATCCCCTCCAACATTACTCCCCACAAGATTGGAAGGAGTCACTTCATAGGTGTCAAATCAGGTCATTTTGTGTGTCCCATCTTAAAGCAGCGCTCATTATGTCTCTAAACAAACTAACTTTGTGAATCCCTATTCAGGGGCAAACAGAAAGCGGATAAAAGAGATGGGCATATGAATTACTAGTACATTATTTACTCTTTTAATCTTATTCTTCCATAGATAGGACAACAAAAAAAAGAAAACAAAAAAGGCGGGGGGGAGGGGGGACAAAAAAAAGCAACACACATATAAAGCAACCTGCAATTACAACAACAATCACATGCAAGACCTCATGCCAATCAATTACTGATTAGCTTAGCTTTCCTAAAGTAAGCATCTCAAATACAGAAAGTTAACTGTTGTTTTAATTTTAAAAGCTACTTTCACACAAAGGTAACACAAATGCACAGAATCCTATCACATGATCAAATCACACAAACTTACATGAGCAGCAAATGCAACCACCAAAAGAAATTAATGTCTTCTAAGCGCATTTCTAAGCAAGACTGGTTATGCCTGCCTTCTGCAACCATTAGGCACCAGTGAGGCGGAACAAAAATGTCTTTTCCTCGTCTTTTGTATTGAAGACTGACTTTCAAAAGCCCTTTTCCATGCCAGCTTTTCCTATTTCTATGACTCACTTCAGAATTCTCAGTTAAGAAACTGTTATGATCATTAACACATGTGATACCAATGAATTAAATCAACAGCTTTTCTGCTTATATACTCAAGAATTTGCTTTATAACATTACACACATATAAGCACACATTTTTTTAAAGTTATTGCCACCATTTCATTAAATAGGGACGTTTCTCCTCCTGCAATCCTGCGCACTCGTGCTTTTTCTGGAAAGTAACTACTGTGCCCTAAGGACTCTTTGAGGCTTTTTATATTCATATGACTGAAAATTTCTAGCTCCCTGTTGTCTTCTTTAAAAGCTAATGAATTTCTACCCATTCTATAGTATTTACAAAGAATAGCACTGCTCACCCACTTTCATTACCTGAGCTACAATACGTGACAATGAGAGGTTAAATTATTATGTTCTTAGTACTATTGTTATCTCCCATAAACGCATTTAAATTTCATGGTTACTTATTATTTTAAAGATACAAAATAAAGTGATACAAAGCAGTATGATATATTGGAGGTGTTTCTGCCTCAGTATGGAGTTCCAATGCAGCCAAGAAGTGCTCTTCAGCACGCATTGATTTTCTCTATTTGCTGGTCAAAATGATCTCCCACCTTAACAAACCTGTTTTTTTTAAGTAATCTATATTTTAATTCTTCTTCTCATGTATCTAAGTACATTTCACACAGCCTAAGGCCATATTGTTCATCAGTGCATCTTATGAGGGCAAAATCATCCAGGCAGCTTTACTGAATAGAAACAGAAGTTTAACTCAATACTTACGAACACTAGTTTCCTTTTTCACCTTGTGTAGAGAAAATGCTTCCTCTTTACTGTGTTCCCAAAATGATACTAGAAGTCTCACCATTAATATACAATTCAACTTTAATGTGTTACATGAAAGTCCTACAAGTTATTTAATCATAATATTATATGGGAAAATTTCCATGCAAACTCCAGGGCACTGCTAAAGAAACAACCAAGAAGTAAGCTTCATTTTCATCATTTGCTCCTTATTTATGGTAGTCTCCATCACCTTTTCCTGGCAGAGGTTAACAGCCACCTATTGATAGTGAATTCTATCTATAAACAATAATTTGGAAGACAAAAGCAGACCTTATATGTCTTGAAAAAACACTTTAACAATAAATATTGAACAGATGAAATATCAAATCACGAAAGTCTTAGATGAAGCATAATAGTCTATCGTGTAAAAACTCAAGAAAATAAGACATGTTGCCACAATATTTTCTCACTAAAAGCTAGAAGAGGTCGATATCTATTCTGAAAGTTTCTGTGCACATACATGCATAGCACCATATCCAAATTGGTAGGTGCAAGTTTTCCAGTTGCCACCCCTAAGAGGGACAGCAATATCATTGTAATAGAAAACTTTCAACTCAAAATTAAATTTAAAATTATTTTTAAAATCATCATTTTTCTTAGAGTTGCTTTCAGTGGCTGAGTGATTTATTCCAACACAACAAAATTATTTAGCTGTCATAAATAATAACAGTAGCAAAGTATACTGAGATAAATTGTTATAAAAAAAATTACAGCAGCAAAGTTCCAATGATTCTAGCTACTGCCTTAAGGTTTTAAACAGCAGTGACATTCTTCACAGAAAAAGGAGTACATTAAGAAATAAAGTTATAGGCACATGGGTTTGAGGATATACCTTCAAAAATAGGTATAACAATATTTCTAACAACATACTTTCCTGGATACATTGACAGCCAAACACTTACGAAAGGTAGTGCAAAAGAGATTAAGGGAAAATAAAAAATAATTTAAAAAGAGTCTTTCCCTGGTGAAATACCTCTCTTTAGCTGGTGTTATGCTGGGGTTCATCCATAAATAGGCCTTCAGGCTGGATTGCATATATGATGACATCTTTATTTGCTTATTTAGAAGACACTAAAAAGCATTTTGGTTACAATGTAGGTAGTTACGAGGGGAGAAAAAAAAAGCCACAATTTAAAAACAAAAAACAGCTCAAAAGTAATTCCTAATAACTCTTTCTTATGCTAGTCTTCACAAAATTAGAGCTTAAACTTTTAATTTACATGCAAAGGCAATAAAAGCAAGTAGGCAAACTGGATTCTTTCTAAGTTTAGAAATCAGGAATCTACTTACTGCACAGTAGTCACTCTCTGTTAGAGCAAGGTCTAATATATTCAGCTGCATACATTTTAAAAAATCCCCACGCCACTGTAAGAGGTAAGTTGCTTAATTAGCATTTAACATGGAAATTTCGATTAAGCTTTACAAGTCTTCTCTGCACTTTGTTTCTCAGGTTAATTCCAGCTGCAAAGGCCTTTCAAGAGCAAACTATCTGATCTGAACTCTGCATTCAGCAGAATCACAGAGGAATGTCAAGGAGAAAATAAGCCCAACTTCTGATTCTGGCGTTGAACTTAACTGGTATCAGGATAGGATTGCTAGGATCACACTCAGCCTTCTAAGACTTCTACCTGCGAAGTCTTAATGCAGGCGATTAGCTTCAGGTGTATGAACAGCCCTTGCTATTAAAACTGAAGAAGACTCAAGGAGTGGCTTGCAATAAAGTGGGACAGGCTGCTATTACAGATGGATAAAGATTACATAGTCAAAAGACGTTAGTCAACGAAACATGTTTTAATATGGTTTATTACCAAATATGATGCAGTGCAAGCTACAGCAGAGGACACAGCAAATACCTAGAAGAGAGAAAAGGGTCTGTAGGAAGCAGTAGGTAACTTCTATTGACACAGAGCTTAAAGAGCTCAGTATGTTATCTGGTCAAAGAGGAGACTGCAAGGTGGTCTCAGAACTTCCAACAAGTTCTTCAGGAAGAATTATCATGGCCTCTCAGTAACAATGGTCACCAACAAGAATGGATATCTGAAAACTTATTCTTGGAATCAGATATCTGAACAGTAATTAAATGTTGGAAGAACCTATAGTGAAAAAAAAAAAAAAAATACTGACCATCACTTTCAGTACACGATTTAATCCAACTTCTGAGCTACTGTATAGTAATTGTTTAAGCTTGAAGACTGCAACTCTGGTTGCACCAACTTCTCTGATGCTATTTTATGTAAATAAATTGTGCAATTAAGTCATTGCAGAATCCAAATGTTTCCCCTTACACAGTGAGATGGATTACTGTTAGACCTTAGATACTGGATTAGCACCAGTACAGAAATATCATCTACTGTATGCAGAATGAGTCAGGAACAAAAGCTAATAAGAAAAGCAGCTGAAGTCATAGCAGAGAACTCCCTACACAATTCAAACATCATAAAATAAAATGAGAAACAGACAGAGCCTTCTAACTCTCCTTTCAAATTTTCAAAAGTTTTTATTCTCATTTAAGAGATCTATGCAGTATCTGCATTGTTTAAATATCTTTTAAGAAACCATATCTCAATACATTCATTGCAATAGTGGCTTGGTGATCCATTTCCTGCACTGTGTGAATTGAAGAATTCAGGAACTCGATCGTTTCCTCTATCGCCTACTTCAACTTTAACCACAACTGTAGTATAAAAGACACAGACGGCTCATAAGAAAAGGCAGGATTTATGACCAAAGAAAGCCTTTGGGGCTACAAACAAGACTGCATGAACTGAAACTAGAATCTGCATGTTCGAAGTCGAAGTTTAAGTTCCTCACAATGGCATCGTCTAGCATTAACAATGTTAACAAAGATTAAGGAAAGCTGAGTCAAAAGGGAAGATGGGCATTTCAGTGCCCAACTATCCATCTCTCAAACTATTCTAGGTAGACTGAGGTATGTATCAGTGTATGTCTTTGTACAGTTAACTGCCTCAGGCTAAATATTAAACATGAAGCTGAACATTAAACATCTACACCTACACCACTCAGGTAACCAACTGATGCCATTAGTTTATAAGTAGTTTATGACCAAATTTTCAAAACCAAACAAATAAGCACTTGCCACTGAGTTTTACAAAGTGAAGCTACTAAAACTATTCTGAAACCTCAAGTTCCAAGTTCACAACAGTAATGAAATTTATATACAACACAATCTTATTCTGTTAGTGGGCAATAAACCATTTCATAAAACTACTGTATGGCAGAGGAGAACAAACCTGCTGTAAGTTCTACCACACTAACATCACTGACAGCTAAAACTGTGAAAATCAAACAGAAATTTTACAGCTGTATTACAGATTCAGTGAAGAAAAACAGAAAAACAGCCATCCAAAAACTTACTCTAAAAATTTATACAGACTCTAATAAAAGATAGACCCAAAAAATACATCTGAAGTGGAAATTTTACAGTTCTGCTATACCCATGCTTAGTTTCTAGACTGCCTGACTGCTATCAGCCTGTGCCAGTTTTACTAAACTCAAACACATCAGGGCAAACCCTTTAAATAAAGCAGGGATTATCCCCTACCAGCATTATGCTGCATGCTAGATTGGCAGGTCAGTGCTAATCTCTGCCTTTCTAGGGTAAAACCATAGTTTCACTTTTTAGAAGCCAGAGTAATGACTTTGCCAAGAATGACGGAAATGCATCAATTCCACATATCATGTTTCCCAGTACAACACAATTTTGCTGATTGAGAACATTTAAAAAAATCTGTAAGTTGAAAAAACTGTTGATGTATATCAAAATACTATATCTCATTTAATAACAGTTATGCAACACGATTGCCTATAAAATAAAAAAATACAGTTTGTAGGTAATACCTCTTACTGAGTTGACTTATGGGTGTATTAAGAAAAAAAGCTTTCCAAAACAACTGCATGTCCAAAGCAATTTTTTTTTCCATATTAACTAGTCTTGTAAGAAACCTGTCTATGGTGTTTGCCTCTGACTTAATACATTATGATTTTCATGTCAAAGCAGCATCAGAAATAAGACATAAAGCAGTTCCCAAACATTTCATTTTCAACAGTTCTGAAGTTATTGTATATGACATTCCATCATCTTTGTTTAAAGAAATTTAAGTCATTCTTTGAAAAGGCAGGAAAGAACCAGAAGAAATCTGTAGACAGAACAATAGAGTAGTAGATTAAAAACTTAACACTGCAAATCTATTTCTGATGATGCCACTAATGGTATCTTGTGAACTTGCCACTTTTTTCACCCTCCAGATTGAACATGGATCATAAACATATTATGTAACTGCCAACATTTTTGAAAATATTTTAAAAGCAGACAACATGTAAATGGATTAAGAATTAACAGCTTAGAAAACGTTTGTTACAGTGCTCTTTACTTCTACAGCAGGACTCATCAAGAGTTTCTAGGAAAGAACAGAACACATCTTAAATCTTCTGCCTGGTACAGATTCTGAAGGCAGCGCTGACTGTCCTGAAACTAGAGAATCCACTGGAAAAGCGAAACAAATCCCTCAATGAGCAAAATGAGCAAACTTGGAAAACTGGTGTAATGCGCACGTGAAGCCTGCAGTGACAAAGTTTCCACCCACCCTAGCTTTGTGTTTCCACTGAAAGACTACTTCATCCACACGTGTAATCATAAAATTGTGAAGATCTTGGAAGAGCTGGGAACACTGGCTCCATGATGTTCATTTGAAATACTCAGACATAAAAAAAGCCACTAGTAGCAGTTCCTGCACATGTTCTAGACTGCAATACGCCATCATATTTTTAATAGTTGCTTTTATATATATACACATATATATATATATATATCTCCAATGTCCCTCACTATCAAAAGACAACATATATGTTTTTTGTTGCTGCTAAAGATTTCTAATTTACCCAGCTGTTCAACAAAACATTTTTTGTTTTCATCAACTTCAGAATCAGGCAAGCAGCAGTTATCAAGACTGACGACAAAAGGGTTTTTTTCCTACTATTCCCACTAGGTTGAGCGGGGAAACTCCAACAGTTTATTAGGCAATTTTTAATTATATGCCAGATTTTGATCAGAACTCCTGATCCGGTATCAGACAAAACCAAATTCAAGTTCTGTAGAGTTATCTAGGATTTTCCATTGACGATCACAACTCTGAACCTGCTTCTTAACACAATACACATCTGAGAAGTTTCATCACTGACTGCAAGAAAACCTTGTGTGTATATACATATATATGTATTTTGCAAATGTGTTTCTCCATTTCTTGGAGAAATGCACAGATTTCAGAAAAAGAGTCCTGTAAAGTTGTGTCAGACTAAGTGCTCCTTAGAATTACATCCCGATTTTTAGTCTAGACCCCAACAATTTATACCTCATGGAACTATTTCCTATACATTCCTGCTTAAAGCATTTATAACCCATGCTCTGCCACAAGCTTTTAAAATACACCTCCTCAAGCATGATAGACAACTTCCTATGTTACAAAGCTTGCAGCCACAAAATGGCCCCAAAGGGATGTAGAACAGAACACTAGAAATCATGCAGTTAACCACAGAATGCTACTGAAGAAAGATAAGGTGGCAGTATAACCTAAGCACAGATATCCTTCTGCTAAAGGAAAAGAAATAAATTAACAGTCGATGATAGAGAGGGCTAATAAAACCTGATAGCCTAACTTGGAGCTGTAAAGATGTAAAAAATTCCTTTTAGACACCATAGTTACATTCCATTTATCCTCTGAGACTGTCCAAAGTTGCCCAAAATCAGAAGATTCTCCCTAATAATCTCTCCAAGCTCAGCATTTTATTTGACATAATTATGCAGAAAGTTCTCTCTCCAGGAACAGGAAAGAGCTTGCAAACATGTCGCAAAAAAGTCTTGCAACCCATAGCCAGAAGCTAAACAACGTAATTAAAGCACCTCCTACTACTTTTGACTATAACTTGGCAGTTTACATGTTCAGATTAGCAAAACTGAGGATGTATTTATTTGTCTTTTATCTGCCATGTGAAGGGGCAGTGGGAGAGCAACTTCAAGAACGTTTACAGCTTGTTGTTTTGCAAGTTTGCAAGCAGAGCAAACAGAGAACACGCAGAGCCAGCCATAGAAACATCTGCATTTTGTAAACAAGTCTAAAGAAAGAACAGCTTTCTGTTCCTTCACCTGGGTTGTCATCTCATCTCCCTCCCTGTTTAGGATTAGCTGACAAGTTCATATTCTCATCTTACCAATGTATGCCTTTTGTTGTTGTTGTTTACTTGTTGCAAAGACTTCGATATGCCCAGGATCACATCAATTTATTATCTTCCAGCAAGATCCAGGTGTCTGCAGTGGCACTAACTGCCTACTCCTCTCATGCAACTTTCTCACACAAACAAAAGGAAAGACAAAGCAAAAGAGCGGAACAGCACCGCTATCCAAAACAGCTAGCAATTTTTCTAATCTCTGCACACGTTAGCATGTCCATATTTTAAAAGAAATTCCTACACACAGTGAGGAAAAAAGTATTATAAATATGTGACAGGACATGTCCTATCTTGCAAACAAACCATGCTTTCTGTTTTTCATCAACATTTAAACAGTGTATGCTTTAGACCAAAAAAATCCAAACATTTATACCTTTACATCCCTGTTAGGCAATTTTTTTTCATCACCCTACAAGAATTCACAAGTACCTAGCAAGCAAAACATGATGTACCTCAAGGAAAGCACATTTCAAAACTTTAACCTAAAACCGGGGCAGGGCAGAGCATGACTGTGGGAAGGTGACTAGGTAAAGACCTCTCTCCCCCTCCTGACTGAGACACCCCCCACATCCCTTTTTTTTCCTTACCCGTTCCTTATCCTAACAACAAATAGTGCCTTCACAAATATTTCAAGCCCACTTACTTTTTTTTTTTGGTCGTTTGTTTTTAATGCAGCTGCCCAACTAAGGAGCATTTATTATAAAGTTCCCTGTTGCTACGTGAAGCAGCAAGCCACACGAACCTTACTTTTACAAGCTTGTTATATTACCTTGCACAGCAAGGCTGACAATTCACAGAACTGAACAACTTCCTTGTTTTAGAGCACACATTTATTTTCTACTCAACTGTTGATATCGGAGAATTTTACAGCTGGAGGTCGCTTTATACCTCAAACCCATTAATATGGTTTTCCCAAGTAGATTATACATTTCCCAGTCCCTCCAATTTCACGTTTCATATTCCTGACTGGCAAATAAAATATTTATCAGCTTCCCTCAAAGCAATGTTAGCCCTCTGTGGCAACCGATTACAGAGGAATGCAGGTTCACTGCCAGCTCTGCTGCTTTACCCTGAAATAGGAGCAAAACACAAGTTGTTTCGAGTGCTGAGATCCAACAAACCTCTCCAGGTTCCCACAGCATTAGGCACTTCATGCGGCAGCAGGAACAAGCAGTGCTTCCTATCAGGCAAATTGCTCAGAGCAGAACATGGAAGGGCTGGAAGAAAAAGGGGAATACACGGTAGCACCTTACCAAATCAGAACCATCTTCACAATACCGTTGGACTAAGAGGACAAAAGTCCAGAACTTTTAATGCTTCCTTTATTGCGTCTTTCACAACCCTATCATAAACTGGAACGGCATTTTAAAAGAGAGGTATCAAAACAAATTGCTTGAAAACACCGTACTGTGTTTGGGTTCTGCTTCGGACTCCTCAGTCAACCAAAAGCAAATGCTATACCAAATCAGTGACAACAAAGCCAGCTTACCTGAGAACACTGGATAGTCTCAAGAGCTTTAAAGAAAATAACTTGAAATCAATGAAATATTGCCAAGCTTCTTTTTTACACATGAGCTTTAGTAACTGATTTAGGTTAGCTACTTTATTTTAAAGCTATTAGCTAAGCCTTTATTTAGATACCTAATATTTAAGCTTATGCTGAGACCAGTAATACACATAGTGACCTTTATTCCACACTGCTTACCCTATATTATACCACTAAAAATTATTCAGCTCAGTTTATTTAACCTTAATTGCTTTTCTAGTGCAAAATGTGTCTAGCTGTGACCATGTCAATGCTCTGCTTGCCCACAGGAACTTTCTGAATGTGCCATCAATATTTGCACATGATGAATGTACTCAACCTGCAGCTGATCTTTGGAACCAAACCCTGCCCTCTGCCACATGTGCTTCTCTACTATTAGTAAAAGCTAGAATTTTAACCAAGTTAGTCTCTCAAAAATGCGAAGCAGGGAGCACCTTTACCACATAATGGGGATTCATTAATATCAATCCAGCCGAAGTCTCATTGAAATTGATACGCGAGGTATGTAATCTTCATCAGGGTTAAATTCAGGAAGCAGCTACGGCCCTTTCTGAAGCACTATGATGGGAACAGGAATCCTTTAAAAATAAATGTCATGTGCAAACCTAGTCTGGGTGCAAGGCAGCAGAGGTTTGTTGGGGACTGAACATAGATAAGGACTTCCCTACCTATCAGTCTTAAAGCATTTGACCAGATAAATGTTCAGATTAAAAAAGAAAGAATTGATGGGACTAATTAAATCAATAATCTATGTAGGACCTGAACAGAATAAGCAAACCAGCCATGAAATAAACTACGAGTAAAAGTATAAAGGGTTGGGACAAAGCAAACACTAACAAGAATATGAAGGCAATGCAGAGAGTGGAGGAGGAAAAAAAATCAAAGTAGATAAGAGAATGGAGGAGGTTATCTGGTTTCATTAAAATGAAAAAAGTTTTTAATGAACGAGAAGATCAGAGGCAGAAAGAAAGGATTTTGGTTGGGTGGTTTTAGGTTGGTATTTTTTGTACAGATGCCTACTAGCACTACACTAAAATAGTGTATTTTATTAATTGACACAATTGATGTGAAATGTAGGAGTTATTTTTTCTTATTGCCCTTTGAAGTTTAGGTATCTTTTAGTTTGTGCTGAGCCTGAAGGCTCTCTGGCAACATTGTCTTTTAGCCCTAACCAATCTCAATCTCAAGGATTATCTGCACAGCTTGGTAAGGAGCTGGATACATCTTGTTTTTGCATTCTTTTATTGCTTCATTAGTCATCTTTTTCTACAACATCACCCAAATATGTAGTGTACATACAGCCGACCAGACACACACAGGGCATCAGTGTCTACTGTTAACTCTTGCAGATAAACTCCTCAACTCCACTCTCTTGCCATCCCTCAAAAGGCAATGAAAACCTCTGAAGAATAAAGACCGCAGTTCCATCCAGGAACATTGTAACAGCTATCAAAGACCACACTAATTATGTTCTTCCAACAGAAGCACTCTTTGTTGCCTCCCTCCAAGTTTTTAAGCACACTTCTGCATTCAAAACTATGAAACTACCTCCTTTCAAGCATAAAAGAAAAAAAATCTTTATGATAAAGGAGCATTACTAAAGTATTCAGGAAAAAAAAAAGATGACAATATTGCACAAGAGGTAGAAAAGTAAATTAGCAATGCACATTGTGGTGTACTATGCTTGTAAGAAAGATTTTTTTTTTTGTAGATACATGTATTAGTTGGATTGACTATGCATTCTTATGTGAATAAGTCTGAATCACAATTCATACTGTAATTTGTCCCACATAGATAAGAACATTTTAACAGTAAGAATCGATGTTTCAAGAGCAAAGAGAACAAAAGATTGAAGCAGTAAAAAACAATTAAGTAAAAAAACAATAAAAACAACAACACACAATTCCCTACGAGGCTGTAAGCTTGTTTTCCTAAATTTATGAGCCCCACCAAAAAGTTTTTATTAGATCTCTTCCTCAAATCCACTGATATCAAGTCTCAGGAATTCAGTACCAAAATATAACTACCATTCCAAGTGTAGTAAAGAAGGAATTCAAAAATATTTACAAGCAAAATATATATGATATTTTGGAATAACAAAGGAAATTAAAAGAGAAAAAGATGAAATTAACTTTGTCATATTACAGTCACCCATAAAGCTTAAGAGCAGAAAGCAGGGAACTATTTTTATTGGTCAAACAGGCACTCTGATTTCTGCAAAAAGACCATCAGTTCAGCTAGCCATTTTGATAACTCCCGCTGAAAATCCAAACCTCACAGCACCATTTGCTCTCAATGCCACCAGTTTTCTTACACTGCAAGCTGAACTGCACCTGAAGCTTTACAAGTGAATCTAGAAATGTGCTCTAGCAATGCCAGGTCACCCCATGCCATCAAACAGGAAACATGAGTACACCTCACCGCATCCTTCTGCTCCTCTAAAATAGAAGGCAGAGAGTCAAAAATCTCACTATTCAAGTAGTTACACTTCAGTATCGGAAAAGGAGGAGCACACTCACGGTGACAAAAGGTGATGGATTCAGAACACTTGAGATGCATATAATTTATAAAGATTGCTCTTACTGCTGAGAACAAACCTGAGGTGAATCCCTGCTAGTTAGAAAATAAACTAATTGGCAATAACAAAACATCTAAAACAGGGGCCTCCTTTATTTCCAGGCTAGCCTTTTTTTTTTTTTTTTTTTTTTTTTTTTTTTTTTCTTTCTTTCTTTTAGGGGGAGGAGGACAAGGTGGGAGGTTCTTTCCTCCTGCCCCATTCTGCTCTGTCATCTCAGTGACTGTATTTGTGCAGACCAGAGTTAATTATAAATCCAGCTATCAGTACAGAAAGGTGACAGCAATGTCAGTGCCAAAAGCAGTGCTGTATATTTAAATATGGTCTGGGATGGCTGCTAATATTCTAGAACGTCAGAAAAAAAAGTAGGAAACAAAATTATATGAAATGTTTCTTCTCATAGTCAAACAGAATCGAAACACCTTGTTCCCAAGTTTAGTGACAGGTCTTACAGTGTTTAGGTACAAAACTAAAGAAGAGTGGATCTTGATGTAAAAAAAGAGGTGAAACAAAAAAAATACAAAACCCTACTCTATAGTAATAGCAAAACAGGTAGAAAACAGAATAGCACTCATCTGGTTAACAGTTTTTCCCCTACTAAATGACCCTTCTCAAGCTGGAACAACTGTCTTGTGTCCACCACTGCACTGGTGGTTATGTGCCAAGCAAATTGTATAGGAGGCACCCCGACTGAGAGCTTGTTTATCACTTTGGACTCTGCTCTCATATAACTAATTTCATATACTAGCATTACAGCTGTTTCTCCAATAACAGGCCAGCTCTGTTAGTAACAGTGTCATTGGGTGGTGGTAAAGCTTTGCACTGGTGGACTAACTTACTTCCCACATTTATTTTCGGCAGAAAAAAAAGTGTCAAAATCTGTTATTTTAACAAGACTGATGTTGTTTTTCTTTAAGATTAAACTATCACCAATATTACAGAAAAAAACATGACCATACATGAATTAAAAGCACTGAAGCATAAAAAGTCTAGGCTGGAAGGAACCTCTGGAAACCACCCAGTTCAGCCCTTGTTGAAAGCAGGGTTTTAATTTAGGTTATCCAGGGTCCCATCAAGTCCCATTCAAGACCTTGAATATTTCCATGCTGAGGAAGACCCCAGCAGTTCTCCAATCTATTTCAGTACTTAAATCTTTTCAAGATAAAAAATTCTTCTTATATCCAGAAATCAATGGGAAAAAAAATCCAAGTACAACAGGAATAAACAAATTGTTTAGTAAACTAAGGAACAGACCCTTCAATTTAACATGCTATCCTGATGCATCACACGATCCCATGGCTCATTCTCTAAGCATGAAGTGAAAACTGAAATTTTGGTACTGCAGGAATTATCTACCACAAGAAAACTGTCATGTCTTAATATCAGCAGCGTAGCAGGTACAGTTATTAGAAACTTATGCATGTAAAACACTAATTTCAAGTAATTACTGTTTACTATATATACTAAACAACTAAAATACATCTAACTGCACTAGTTATTTGGATATTACTGCATATTCTGGTCATGTTTCAGTTTTTATCTCTGCCACTGGTCACTCTGCCCTACTGAAAGCTCAAGTCATGCCAGGGTGATCCCATTCTACTAATCCCTTCTCCTCCAGGGTCCAGCCTCCCTTAACTCTGTGCAATGAATAACTTGGCAATGAATTAGTTATGCAAGTTGCTTTAGTCTGGGCAGTCTGGCAAGCAGCCACTGTAACTTACACCACTCCCCAAAAAGCACACAATATAACTGTCCAACAACTGGGATACTTTAGGCTATGACTTTCCCTTACATTTAAAGCAGCTACATGTTGTGCTGCTGTAACATTGGTAAACTGCCTTTTTGTGACTATCATGTATTTCATAATTGGTTCATTGTTTTATACATACTTCGAGCAAATGTGCAAATTTCAGAAATTAGCAGAATCAAAAATTCAGTGCATGGTATATATCTTTAAGTGTCCTTTTGGACATTTCCCAGGCTGCACATTCTCCCTTCATACAGCACTTGCATAGACCTTGGCTGCCCTAGGCATTCACTGTGCTCTGGGGTCCAGCAGCATGACTTCCTATAGGTCAGGTAACTAGTTTCACAGGGAGCTAAATATCTTTAAAGATGTCTAAACTTTGATAAAATTTGCTGAAACTGAAAAACGTATCCAAAGAGTAAGGGACAAAAAACAAACAATCAACATGCTATTAAGACCACAAAACAGATTCAGAAGGTTAAGACACTGTAGGTCACCTAACAGCACATTAAAATTAAAAGCCCTGAAGAAATGGAAACTTTCACCTTGCCTATTCGTCAGGCATCAGATTGCTAAAGGGGATCTCAATAGATAGAAAGGAGGAGAGGAACAGATCAAGACTCGTCCCACTGCCCAGCCTTATCTGCTGGCCAGAGACATTTACTCTGATGACTTTGAGGCTGCCATCTGACCAAACCAGTAGAACAGTCTTCCTTTTTCCTCTCTTTTCCTCCATGTTAAAGTTCAACTTTACTTTATAACATATAGCAAGCTGTTGTAAAGCTAAAAAAAAAAAGTCAGCTTCAAAGAAGGATGTGCGCCACATATAACCAAGAAATGTCATTACACAGTTCTAGATATATCTGACAACTCAGCAGCACTAATATGTATACAATCGACACAATACTGTTAAGACTTTTAGAGCTTGTTACTATTTGGCTTAAAATCTACTCTTGTACTGAAAAAGTCATAACAATCAGCATGTTATTTTTGGCAAAGAAATAATTTTACTAAACTAGGAAATGCAGGGAATGAAGTGGTACTTGATATTTAATTTAGTTTTCTGTTTACAAATGTTTGGGAGAAGAGGAAATCTGGGTGGGGTAGAGAAGGAGCAGGGAAGGACATAAGACAAAACCAAAGTTATATTCTCCTTTTGTAAACAAATGGGCACTTGGTCGTGTAAGCAACATGATGATTTCTCTTTTTCACCATAGCTTAACACATATTTGTCTTATATGTTTTCTTCTCTGACACCTAAAAAAAAAAAAAAAAAAGATTATTTTTAAGAGTTTTCTCATTGGAAAGATTTTCTAGGTAATTAAAAAAAGAAAAACATATGCAGATTACCCTAGCTTAAAACATGGCATTAACTTTAGTATGTCATGGCATTTGGCTTAAAGTTGTTTACAACTGGTAATTTTAACAAAATCTCTCTGCAAAATATCTGATCATATGGCTAGCTTATGACTGCAGTATAGCAGATTCTAAAGTCTCGCTTAAGTCCTCAGTTCTGTTCATAAAGTCTTTTCAGCAGATGCTATTGGATAAGCATGTCATCCACCAAAAATGTTTTAAGATCTCATGTCAGAATACATGCACAACTTAGAGAATACATTAAAAGTTTGATTTGCTTCATTCATTACTATTACTATTCTGAATACATCTGGCTTCTTAGAATGAGATAATGAACTTCATTCTAGAACTTTCAATATAGTACTTGGTTAGAAAGCAAAAACAAAAATTTTCCCATCTTTACTTAAGTATTTACTTTCACATAAAGTATTTACTTTCACATAACATCGTATATTGGTATGGAATTAAATCTCTTAAGGAAATGGTGAAAAAAAGTGACAGTTATTGCATGTTTCCCAAATGCAGAAAGCTGGTATCAAGAGGGTCATGTCTCAAAACACACTGCCCACTTAAAAGTAAATGAAGAGGTGAATTTACAGCTTCACTGTCAGAAAGGTCTCGCGCAGATTGCAACTGCCTAGTTACAAGGAGGCTGCCGAGTTACAAGGCTATACATTCAGCCACCACATGGAAATACGGAATCACCTACTCATTCCAGCAGGATACTGGTATCTGGTGCACCAACTGAAAGAAGAAACACTTAGCCAGAGGAGTGCTGCTCAACTGAACAATAAAGAGTAGGTTCACATGCTCCACCACTTGGATGTTCGAGGTACTAAATAAGACAATGGAAAGAATGGTTTAAATGATCATCCGAAATAATAATAATTTATCTGCTCAGAAAACAAAGATAAAATAGATAACATTTTCCCATTACTAAACACTACCACTTATTAATTACTGAAAAAAACCTCTGTGCTCCCCATAATCCTGAAACACTGTCAATCCCCAGGTACCAAACTACCAGCTTCCTTTGAATACCTTTTACCAGGTGAACATTTTCAAAATGAACAGGAAATGCACATAACCAAAGTTGAAGGATTCACTCAAAATCCACTAAATTTAATGACAAGAAAGCTACAGTCAAGACACTTGCCCCACTAAAGAGCACTGCTGCCAAAGTGTGAAATCTGACATGGTGTCTTGCCACATCAGTAGTTAGTGTGTCCTGACTGCTGCTGCCCCACAGACTTTCTCACAGCTTATGACATTTTCTGGCAGCTACTTCCAAGAACAACTGTCCTGTATTGAAGTCAAATCTAAAAGCAAGAAAAATCAGTTGCTAGAGTTTAAATGGCTAGGACTGCAAATTAAGCAACTTGTGTGCGGTCTTTTTATGAGACAACTGCTTAACAGGCCTGGAGGACAGGCACTTTCACAGATGAAGAATGAGTTGTGCAGTATTTACAGAACTGAATTTTCTCAGTGACGCTTCAAATCACTTTTGGAGTAAGATGCAAACTGTTGATCTTTCCACCACCATCCCTGTCCCATACCACTGCTCCCCACAAGTACGGCAGGTGCATCATTAATTAGTCATTATAGCACTGGCTTCTAACTTCAACAATAATGTTGACATCAAACCCTGCTTATCCCTCGAACAACCTAATTTGTACTGTTCCACTATTATTTTTTCTCCTTTTTTCAATTAAATACATAGACAGTTTTTTTAAATTCATAAATACTCACACATACACATCTCGAATTACTGCTTTTTAAGATGCTGTGCAAAACACCAATGACGCTTACAGAAATGTGTTTTCAATGTTCCTTATTTATATCTTTGTGTAAAAGGATTCCATGTAGCCATGGCCTCTTTTTACACCTATCCTGAAGAGCATATTGTGCAGATTAGTTCACGTAGAACATATCTAACTCTCAAAATGGAATTGGCCAAGGACTATTTCCATTGAGTGAAATATGTGTCACATATATTTACTAAGCATCTGATAAAACTGTACTTAATGGTGGCAATAGGCAGAAAATTCAACACTGCTTCACCTATCAGACAAGTTAACATAAGAAAAGTTCTAACAATTAAAGCAATTGACAAATGAGTTGGGAGACTGGCAAGATCTGCAATAGAGTTATGAATAAGCAAGGGTGCCAGATCATAATTAAGTGACAGCAGTGGCAGACAGTAGTCTGGACAGACCTGTGTTAAAGGCCAGAGTTTTCATGAACATGATCTCCTTAAAGCCTGAGGCTCATCTGAGAATTAATGACATCAACATTCACTTAAGACTCACAAAAAAATAACCAGGGACAAAATAAAGGTTAGAACTATGGCATAAGCATAGAGTTGATTCACCATCGAGACCTGGATGTGATAGTGCAAGCCTTTCAATGAGTTTCAGGGGGACTTTATTAAATCTAGGCTAACGCACAGTTGGAGAGAAGTATGTGTGAAAATTATATATTGTCATGCCCTATTAAAAAAAAAAAAAAGAAAAAAGGTGAAAGCTGAGCATGACAACTTGTCCTCACTACTTTGCTGTAAGGATTGTTTATTTCCCCAAGAAAACATGAACTAACACATTCTAAACCACTAACATGAAGATAAGGCAAGCTGTACTTTAGCATGTATTAGCTGATCTTCAACTTGACCAAAGTACAACTCACTTTATCTATAGGCTGCAGATTTTCAATGTGTAATTTAAGAGCATTCGCAACATGTTCAAGAAGTTACCTTCTTCCAGACAAAGCACTAACATTCATGAGAAATGTATGTTCCTAACATTAGACATCCAAGCTGGCCTAAAACGAAAACCTCGAGAGTCCAGTGCGAAAGAAAAAAAAAAAAAAAAAAAAAATCCACAACCCCAAAATCTCAAACATATAATCTAGCTTTACACACATTACATGTTTTACTTGATGTCTAAAACATTGTTGAGCCACCCTGCCTTGGTTACAGCTACTGGCCTCTGTCAGAAGCACTACAATTAATGCTGCTACAAAACGTAAAACCACTGAAATTGAATTTGCCAAGTATAAAGCTTGAAGCACTTTATGATATTACACCAATTTTACCATTTCTTCTCTTTCAGAGAACAGGATGAAAAAAAAAGGAAAATTTTGGTATTTGTCCAACTCAGTGCTTCAAAAATGAAACACTTTTAGCTTGTTTGAAGCTTTATGTGACTGTAAAGGAAGAGCGTATAATCAGCTTCATATTAAGTTAAAAATAAAAAAGCAAAGCTAAATTAAAAACTACGTCTGGCATGCCCCAACTTTCTCTCTATCACAGAACTTCAAAATGCACTGATCTTAGCTTTCACTTGGAATGGTGAAAAGAAGCCTTTGAAACCTCTCAAAGCTTTACTACCCACTTCCATAACAAACACACACAGGTATGAATTAAGAAATGGCTTTTGGTCACATTTTTCATGAACTTCCAGGAGCTCTACCACTAAACAAACTTAGTATGATTGTTCTAAGAAGCAAAATAAGAGCCACCCCCTTTGACTTGTATGTTAGTTCTGTAGAGTAACAATTCAAAATAATTATCTAACCAGCTTCACAGCTCATAGGTCACCAGATTGAATTAGCAAGATGATGAGAGCAAGTTGTTGATAAAGATGATAAAAAGTAGAGGCTGTGTCAAAGAGGTATCGCATTACTTCACATTCAACTGGTCACTATTCAACATTCTACTACAGCTATGTTTCTACTGCATTATCAGAGGAAGACTGACTATCTCCAGCACTTTCAGCAAAGCAAATCCTTGAGAAAGTCCTGAATTCACTTACCTAGAAAACTGATTAAAATCATTTAGTGAAGAGAGCTCTTCTAAATTCTAGATTCTGGAAAATTGCTTCCTCAGCTGGGTTTTCAGTCATACTTCTAAGCTTGGGACTCTCTCTATATATAACATGGGTTGCTACAGGTGCCCATATGAAACCTGAACTTGCCGAAGGAGGAAAAAAGAAAAAAAAAAAAAAAAAAAAAATATATATATATATAAAAAATATACCTAATGTTGCAGATAAATGTATGCCTGTATCACAAGCTTTGCTGTATTATGCAAGTTCCCCTTTGACTGTAAAACCCCAATATCCTGACTGCAGTTTTTTAATCTTCATATTGAAATGACACTTGCAAAGGTGTAATGGGGGAGTCTTAGCCATAAAAATCAAATTACCCCAATTCTAACAGTCTTTACTTCAAATGGATGCAATTACAACAGATGCTGTCTTCAGCCTAAGGGATCCACAGTACTGGACTACAAAGATATGCAACATTTCTCACTCAGGGATATGTTCGTTCTTAAGTGAATGGTGGTGACCCTTTTATAGAAAATCACATTCAATAAAAGAGGAGGTCTGGGTATAGACAACCAAACATGCAAGGAATAGACAGCAAGGCCATTCAAGAACAGCAGAATGTCCCAGAACAGTGAAAGCAAAACCTGCAGAACTTCTGGAATGGTAAAAAGACACATGTGCCTGCATGTTTTCCAACATTTTTCTAAAAGTAAATTTAAAAAAAAAGAAAAAGAAAGAAAATACTCCTATCTTAACGAGAAGTGCCAGATGGAGAACCTGCATTCTAAATATATACCCAGGGCCCAGAACTTGCTTAGACTGCTTAAACTTGTAAGCCAAGACCATGTAGGGCTCACTAGATGAATGCAAATAAAGCAAGGCACGAAATACCTGTAAGGTTTACAGTACTTTCTCTTGAATCTTCCAGGTCCAGCAGATGGGAATCCTTTGTTTCTATTAGATCACTTTCAACGTTCAGCAATTTACAACTTAACAACCAGCAGATATACATGACCAGATTTCAGCATTATAGGCCTTCAACCCTGCTCAAGTGACTGAAACCATGAGAATTCTCTCCTGGTCCTTCTGAGTCCATTGTTTTCTTAATTCTCTTGTTTTCTGAGGATTCTGCCGAGATACCACTTAACTAAAATTCTGTATTTTCAAAGCCAGATCACAGAAATGCTGGAAATTAAGCTGTTTAGGTCCCAAGTAACTTAGGTCCCGGCAAGTGCATGCTAATGCTACAGCACTGTAAAAAGATGCAACCCAGTAAACAAAAAAGTAACAAATGCCAGGGTTTCCTTAACATCACAAAAGTCAGTCTAAACAGCCTAAATAGATTTTCGACATCTTTTAGGAATTATCTATACATTAAACCTATTGCTTATCTTTAGCAACTTATTATCATAAAACTAAGATTAATTCAAAATACATACATTTATTTATAGACACACCTGAAGTCAGCGACAGTATCTTGAGTCTTTTACCTAAGCATCACTAAGCCTTTAAAATTATGCTAGATTTTTACTTGTAAAGAGACATCAATATTTTCTTTATCAAGAAGGATCATCAAGCTCTTGAATACATTTGTCCAACACAATAAATGCTAAATTAAAAAAAATAAAATAAAAAACACTCCCCACCTTTCTAAAACAACTTACTGGAGAATGGTTTGCATGTTATCTGATTTCCTAGTATTTCCATGAAATCTTGTCTGTGCAAGGACATGGAAGAAACAAAGAAATGGGATACAAAGCCTATACAGGACGCATGACTACGTTTCATATTACAATGCTAATAATAGAAATAAGAACTCATTGTAAGGTTCAGAACATGCTGATATGAGGCCAATAGTATCTCAGAGTATAGGGAGATTAGAATAAATTATCAAGATAAGTCAGGATGGAACTTGCAGCACATCTGCTACCCAATCCAACTGCCTCTGTATATGTTCTTTTTCCTCAGTAAACAGCCCAGGAGGAGATTCATTTACCCCACATTAATTCGTGCTTGTTATGAGCTAAGCCTATACACCTCTTCTGGTACTTAAGCCTCCTCGAACAAGAAAACACCCAAAAGAGCTAACAGTAACTACAGAAATGCAGCCAGCCCCCAAACAAAACTGCATGCTGAGCATTTTCGCACTTCCAGGCGGCCTGGACTAGGGTGCCTAAATCCAGCCTTTCTTGTGGGCTCGAGATACATCTCCAGCGCAGAACTTCCTGTCAACTAATTTGTCGAGTTTCGCACCGACCATGAGAGCTATTCCGCACTCTAGTCGGAAGTGGCCGAAGCTCCTGGCATGGGCTGACGCCTCGGAGCTGTGGATTCCCATCACGAGCCAGACTCATCAGCATAGCATCACATTGCATTGGGTAACTGACCTCCTGCATGGTCCTCATCACCAGTTAAGGTTTACTTTACTTTAAACACATTAATACATAGCCTTATCTATAGAGACTAATATGGCAAATACTGCTTGTGAAAACATAAAATGTCAAAATAGAACTGCTCATTGCTTCTGCAGTTACTTCACCTTGCAGAATAACAGTTTAATAAGCTATATACCTTTACTGCCTTAAGTAAAGTT
The DNA here is from genome assembly GCA_013398735.1 of Nothocercus julius. NCBI lineage: Eukaryota > Metazoa > Chordata > Aves > Tinamiformes > Tinamidae > Nothocercus > Nothocercus julius. The sequence continues at coordinate 910,322 of VZSV01000199.1, read as the reverse complement.
ATTTTTAAGCCATCAATGTAACTAGGCCATAGCACAGAAATGTACAGCAACTGATTCTATTACGATGCTATAATTATAAAATAATAATAAAAGATCTTTAGAAGTAATTTGCTACTTCAGAATACTTGAATGGACAAAAACAAGACCTACCATACGACAAACTATGAATATATACCAAAGAAGTTCATGTTACTACTACACAAGCTTTTCACTATCATCTCCAGGGAACATCATTACTGACAGATCAGTATAACAGACCGGCAACTTAAGAAGCGACTACAGAGTTGTCTGGATATATTATTACATTATAACATTTACTAACTTAGCCATAGTTTGTATTAAAGTATTTGGGAGCTTCAGTTTACAAAACAAGAAGTATTGTACAGCACTGTAATACAACCTAAAACTTCCACCTAAATCATGAACTATTCATGTAAAAAAATATAAAATAATAAAAAACAAAGAACCCAGATATTTTAGAAACTTGTCACCTACCCATCGAGATATTTTTGCCATAAGGCAATGCGAGAGAATATCAGCATCCTAAATATTTAGTTTTGCATTTCCTTAGCAAAGTTTTCCAGATACAGCGACTATGCAGACAATTCTCCTCACTGCTGTTTGTTAATGGTTTCTCCAGGAGAGAAACTGCCCAGGTATTAAGGACAGTCTGTTTCTTCTTGAAACAGATGGAAACTGATTAGTTTCAAATATTATTTTTTTTTAAGTAGAAGTGAATTCCTCCACAGTTAAAAAAAAAGTAGAGCTAGCCCACATTATCTAAGTAGACTTACTTTTATTAATAACTTTTCAATGTAATAGTGTGCAAGATTTATACTTTATTAATAGATATTTTTACCAAAAAGAATGTTTTGAATGATTAGAAGTACCCATACTTAGAATTATTCAAGCGCTATTACCAAATCATTACTGAGGCACTAACTTAATCCAATTCCTATACTACAGATATTGGAGCAGTAACCTATTGACAGGACATGCTGTACAACGGAAGCAGAGAGAGCAGCACACAAAAGGGGGAACAGATCTGCCAGAAAGGGGAAAGTGGTGAGGAACCGGGAGAAGCAAAGGTGCCTAATGGCTTAAAACAATCTCATTAAGTAGAGGGATTGAGAAAGGCCGTAAGAGTAATGGAAATTTTAGAGTAAAAGAAGAGCAACCTTTTAGTGCCACTGCACTAATTTTACAACATCGACAAAGTCAGTTCTTCTACACTTTGTGTATGTATCTACACACAGCACCGAAAAACAACAACAACCAGACAACCGGCAGCCTTTGAGTAGCTCGAACGCCACAACTCGTCATCCTCGGGGTTTGTTCCGATTTTTCTGCCCCCTCGGACACACACAACTCTCGCACCAGGAGCAACGTGGGGTCGGTGAGACAGGAGCAGTGGGATAGGAGCAGCCCCTTGAGAAGCGCCCGGAGGGCACTTGGCGGCGGCGCGGAGCAAGTGCGAAGTTTGCAGAAGTTCCCGCCGCCCTTCCCGAGCTCCCGGGGAACGAAACAAGGGACGGGGGAAAAAGAACGAAAAGAGGAGCCAGAAGGAGGAAGCAGCGAGACCGAGGGGCGCCACCTCCCCGCCCCGCAAAAGCTGTTGGGGCCGTTGGGGGCTCCCAACGGCCCCTCTCCATCAGGGAGAGCCGCCCGCTCGGGCACCCTCGCCCCGGGCCGCTCCTTGCGCGGCACGAGGAGGAGCAGGAGGGCGCGGGGGCGGCCGCACCGGCGCAGCCGCCCCCGCCTCCCGCAGGCGCCCGAGCGGCGCCAACTTTCCCTCCGCGCAGCTCCCGTTACCGTCGCCCGCCC
>VZSV01000199.1:896589-908161 GCA_013398735.1 Nothocercus julius | reverse complement strand
CCCTTCGGCTCCTTCCGCTGGCGGCCGTTGGCGGCGGTTGGCGCTGCCCGCGCTTTCCCAGGGGGCTGTTTCTCCTCGTGAGGGAGCCCCGCCCGGGCTCGCGTCGAGCCCTGCAGCAGCCCTTGCTGTGCCCTGGCCGCGACGGCAGCCCGGGGTCTTGCTGGCCAGCGAGGCCTGCGAGCGCTGCCTCTGGGACACGCATGAGCTCCAGCACCTCAGGGCTCGCAGAGCAGGCACATGGGCTCGCCCAGCCCTGGGCTTGAGTTGTCCGGCGCTCGAGCTGGCCAACACTGACACTGCGGAAATGAAGAAACTGAGGAATACTTGTGTTATCACCTGAGTTAGTAGCGAGGCAAACGGCTACATTACACAACACAGACCCGGCGTATTGTAAAAGCCAATGATAGCTCATCCCACCTGCTCCCAGAAGGGAGACAAAAAAGTCTGACCACGGACAAGGGCCCAGAGGGCCGAGGTGGCCAAGGAAACCCAGAAGCTGCTGCTTCTCCTGCATCTCTGTCACTTCTGTCTTTTTCCTTTTTCCTTCAGCCCAGTGCAGATAGACCAGTTCAGGGCTTGCAAGCAGTGTAACTGTGTCAGAGCTACTCTACACCTGTGCTAATTAAGCTAGCCTTTCAGCAGAGCTAATTAACTGAAGCAGGATACTTCAATGGCCAAGCAATCCTATGGCATGTTTCCTCCAGTGGCAAAGCCAGTTAAAGAAATTTCCAGCTGCTTGTTCCCGTCCTTGCGGCACAGTTTTGCTAACGCAACTGTAAATGAGATCGGTATAATGATCCAGGTCAAAAGATGCACAAAAACTCTCTCCAAAAATTTGTGAAACTCAGATGTTATTCTCCCTGATTTGTTTTACGCCATGTCCTCAAACATATCCCTTAAGCCAAATGCGAGGGTGGGATTGGGAAGATGATGAACAGAAGCTCTGTGCAAGAGACAGGGAATGGGAGATAATCAGGCACGTGACAGAGAAAAGCATAGAATCAGACCTTGCCCAAATTACCCTTCCTAGAGCTAATTCAGTATTGCACTGTGAAGGATAGATATTCCTGCAATGGGGATGTGGCTTTCCCAGCTGCAGTGTTGCTGTTGCAATCTGCCCGCTCTGCACTGCTCATCTAATCAGCCATTCGTCATGACGCTGCTTTGCTGGCTAGCTGGGGTGAAGTAACATGAAGGTGGAAACTCCAGATACAATGCAGGCAAGATAATGAGAGCCAGTTTGTGCACGTCCACACAACACTGCTCTATCTAAATGTGGGTACTGGGAGGAGTGTAACTGTATCACATGTTTTCCCACCAGGGACATGCACACTGCAGCCCAGCATGGCTGATTCACAGGGCTTCTTCAGATTTGATGCAGGTTCCTCTCGACAGTTCTGTCTTATGCTCATAGACATAGCGATTAAGACCTACCCTGAAGAGCAATCTATCCAATAGACTGGGTTAGGGAAGGTATCTAATAATCTAAGCCCTCTCCATTTAGAAAAGACTTCATAGGCTTAATCTTCTACACATTTAAAATCCTAATGAAAGTTAGTTGGCAGGCATCATTCTTAGTCAAGTGATTCTGAGACTCAAAGTGGGAATAAGTTATTCTGTTTATAACATGCTGCTAGAGCATAAGAATATTTAACTTTAGAATGCTAGATTTTTTTTTTTTTTTTAAGGGAAAAAAAAAAAAAAAAAAAAAAGCACTGGCCTTGCCATTCCAGATCAGTCCATTTGCTCAGTGTGTTTCCAGCAGAAGCTCTCCTCCTTAATCAGTGAGGAATAGACCCTTCTAACACTTCATATGCCATGGAAGGAAGTTGAAGCTTCCTTTATCATGATACTTGGCATTTTCCAAATAGTCAAAGTACTTGCAAATAGTAGTCATCACCTCTTCCTTTGGCTGTAATGCAATAAAATATGCAACTTAACAGATGCATGAAGTTGAACACATAGCCAAAGGCCAAGCTGCTGCTCTCCATAATTAGCGTTACTGCATCCTGCCCTCCAAATGGTCCCACATAAGTCTACAGGAGCATTAATTTAGAGACATGATTTAGTACATTCCAATTAATCACAGTCAGGTTCAGATGACTTTTGGATCAGGTTCAGATGAAGCATAATAGGCATCTGATCTAGTAAAGCGGTTCCTGTATTTCCTGTAGGACTAAAGCTGTACAGCTAGACAACTTTCATTACAGCACCAGAGGTTATATTGTTGGGACTGAAAGAAAATACATAATTACACCTTTCCATGTGTTAAAACTACTGTCTGTTCTATCAAACACTTTCAGTGTTACCAATGAACAAGAGCAACCCCTACTCCACTGTTTGGGAGCGACAGATTTAATGGGAACAAAGCACAGGTTCTTTATTAGGTACAATTACTTACACTTCTCTAATTCTGTTCCTGTAAAGTATTTTTCCAAAGTTCTCAGCTGTCCGGAAGGGCAGAGAATCATATGTAAGTTAAGAGCAGGGAAGACAAGAAATCCGGAACATAATAGCTATAGCTTCTGCTGACAGCATGCCGTAGGAGCTCATGTGGATTTCTTACTACAATAGAAAATATCTCCCACCAAACATTTTTTTTTTTATCTCTCCTTATAACAAAATAGCTGTGCTTCAAAAACACATTTGCATGTGAATGCTGTTACACATCATCTTTTAGTTAAAAATGTGCTGTTAGATGAGTGTAAATTCATTACCAGTAATTTGTTTTCCTAACACGCAATTCTATGAAAATAACCACCTGCAATTAAAATAAAAAAAAATAGAATAAAAATTGTCTCTGTTAATTTCACTTTTTGTGGCAGAGACAATATTATTCTCTCTAATTACAAGAACAGACTATTTTTGCAGAATGATTCCCCATTTATTGCATATGTCAACAGCTATCATCATTACATATGTGAACATGTACAAACAGGATGGCTGCTTCTCAGCAGCTGAAGACATCCAGGACACGGTTCCCATTGGTTTATTCACACCTCCGAGTACTTCCCTATATAAAAAAAATCAGAACCTAGATCTCAGCTCAGTTTACACAGAAAGGGTAAAATGTTCCTTTACTGACTAGAGGTTCTACCTGAGCGACTTGCTCAGCATCAGGAGTGCTGTGGCCATAGATGAGATATCTGACAGCAGCTTGTGCAGCTACTTAATGAACAGGGTCAGAGAACTGATACTGATTAAAAACAACTAAGAGGAAAAATTGCAGATAATATTACTTTTAATTTAGATAAGGTCTCCAATTACATTCACCACATGGCTGCACTGATGCTTGCGTGATATAAGGAAAAGAGCATAGCGCTGTAGGAAATTGAGGGAGAAGGCTGCTTATTTCAGCAGTGTAGCTGGCTTGGGCTACTCCTTGGAGAGTTCATGAAACCACAGCCTGATTCCATAGCTTAGATTGGCTTTCTATTCTTGGCCTTAGTAGCCAGAGAAACAACAGCAGGAAGAAGTCCTGCTCCCTGCTGGGCTCAGTGATCTAGGTGGAGGTAAAGCACATGATCTATTTGAAGATATATAAAATAATTCTCTTCCATTAAGCATCAAGTTTTGGATGACCGAGAAGACAGCACTGCAAATCAGAGATATAGAAACATGGCTAATGAGAAAAGGTGAAGGATCTGGGCAGATTAGGGATGTGCACAAGACAAAGGGAAATGATGGAACCTCTTTCACAGCACGTTTGAATACAGTTTAAGCCAATAACCTGTATCTCAGGGAATACAGGAAAGAGCACAAAAAGGAAATTCTGAAGCTGTTACCAGTTCATCCATGTCTGTATTTTATGTCATCTGGGGAGGCATAACGTTTTAGGCTCATGTTGCCAAGATCTGCAAGATGCAAGCCATATACACATACACAGATTTTCAGATGCTAATCAGCCAAATTTAAAGAGGATTTCTTGATTTCTTCCAGGTAAGCAAAAGACTCCATGTTGTCAGAATCATGGACGTGCTAAACCTCAACAAATACTTGTAAAGATGTGTTTAGTTTAATATAGCACTCTCTTTCTTTTTCTGTCTCTTTCTGTCCCCCTGCCCCAGAAAATGCTGAATTATTCTTGCTTAAGCTCCATCCAGCCTGAAAGAGGAGCTCATGATGGGAAATTTCTTCCAAGAGAATTAAACTCTGTCAGAATTCTATCTGAAACTGGAGTTTTAAAAGGAAAATGTTGGGCAATCTGAACATTACGCCTTATGGTCACTTCTGCCTTACAGATACATTTGCATAAATTAAGCTGTCCAGAGCTTAATTTAATGTCTGAGACATTAAAGCTCTAATCACAGTCCTTTTTTCAAGTTTAGGAAACATATTTTGAAGTCTCAATCTTTTTTCAAATATAAACCAACAGCAAACTTTCCAGGAAAACCTAAGTGACTTCAGGCATGTCCACACTGTCATGAAACACCGGTTTACCTCAGCACAGACTAGGATCATAACCAGTATCTGTGAACATAGCTCAGCAGTTAAGCAACAACTTGTCTGGCCAAAGCAGCTTGCCCTGTTCTCATGGATATTATCCTCTTCATTCACTTCAGCTGAGATCGGCAGGAGTGCCTACATTTACTTGCAGGCCTGTATCGAACAAGTCATAGTATGCACTGATTCATGAAATATGCATCATTAAATATTGGTTAAACAGAGTGGAAGAGCACATGAGGAAAACCTGTCACGGGAGCATGCCTACAATGTTTCATTTAGTCCTAGGCCATGCAACTCGACTGTAAAAATTATTTCTAAGGAAAACAGCCGAAGTTTCATCAAGGCAGCCATTTAAAATGTTGCATTTAAAATGTATGTTAAAATATATTGCTGGGAAATTTCTCCGAGCACACACACAGAGTTCAAAATGAAGGGATCTTTTCTATCTCTACTCTGATTATCTGATCACTAATAGGGTGAATAAGTATTTACATGAATATCAGGCTCCTTGTCACTGAAGCATACATCTCAAATTACTTTTTGGCTTGTTTTTCTTCACACACACCCCCCCCCACACACACACACACACACTTCTTAACCACACCATGATTTCCTTCTCAGTAGTGTCATATAATTATAAATAATCAAGAGCAGGTGACAGTGCTACTGCTCCCATATTTTTCTTCTATTCAATTATAACAGTATTTCCCTACTTCAGGATATATATTTTTTAATTTAAAAAAGATTCATCGGAAAGAAGTGCCAAATAAATTTTTGCTTTGTCTAAAATTTGCACGTGTTTTACATTTAGCAATTAACCGTGAAAAACGTATTCAAATAACTTATTTAAATGAACTTGGTATATCCAGCTAACAGAGCTACACAAGAGAAACAATGTGGCACTATGCTAACATTCTATAGAACATATTTTGTCTCTTTCAAAATTACCACTCCCCAAAGTGCAACAGAAGCACATTTTAAGTTATGTATCATTTGAATTTGAGATGTAACGTTGAAGAAGGCTACTTTAATTGAAGCCTGAAAGATAGGGAATTGGGCCTTCAGGGAGTGCTGGGCACTTTTCTTGTCATTCTGGTTGATTGATTTGCATGGTGTGGGTGGGGAATGCCGTCAATCTGGCTATCTCTTTCAATTTTGTATTAGTCATGTCAGCTTTAAAATGAAGCACAGACTCAGCCTTAAAGTGAAGGACAGGCATACAGAGCTTAAGAGCAGACTCCATGCTGCAAGCCAGAATAAGTAAAACATTTGGCAACATCTACAGCCTTTTGAGTGTATGGTGTGTAATGGAGTTCAGAATATCACATGTACATTATCAATAATCCATAGTGAAGGATTGCCGTCTCTTTTGGGGGTTCTTGATTCACATGTGCACAAACAACCCGGAAGAAAAGTCTTTAACTTAACATCATGGCACTTTCTTGCTTCCTTGAGAAATACTGCTCTCAACTTAGCAGACAACCAGTAAGCCTAACGAGGAGACTTTATGGGTTCCCTAAAGAATGGGGGGATGGGGTGAAGCATACTTTACAGTTATGATTTACATTTCATTCTATACCAGGCCTAACCTGGCTGCCACCAGATCAGCATGTCCTGCCCCTGTTTGATTTATCAATTCATTCTGTTCAAGAGAAGCTGAATCAGGCTCCTAGTTTGTTGCTATATGCACATCTATTGTAATCACACTTTCTTTAAAGGAACAAAAGCAAAACACCTCCACACTCACTAGTTTTCTGTGAACAATTACTGCCCTGAGCACTGAGTTGGGTAACTCTTCTTGCTGGATTGTTGGTAATGCTGTTGCAACCATTGTGAAAACTAGAAGCACCTTCCAACAGATGGCATATAGACCGATTAATGACATTAGTGCTGCTGTGTTATTTGGCATCCTACATAAATGGAACAAATAGCCTCCCCTTCTGCCTGTGTTATCAGAGCTACCCTGAAAGCATACAGAAATGCAGCCATGTTCTGTAATGCCCTCAAAAGCAGGAGAGAGAAAAAAAAAAAAAACAGCTCCCTCTTCCCACCCACTTTCTACCCCCTTACAAAGAAACCATATGTTTCAGGAGATTACTAATAGAACAGATTCTTTCAGAAGGTTGCAATTAATGAATAAAAAGGAAAAGAAAGAAACTTTAGGTAAACTTCTTTTAAGAGATAGTTAATGAAATGTGCAAGTGCCTCAGAACTGTCATATTCAGTACAATCCAGTCCAGTAGCACGCAGGGTTATAATATACCTAAGGGGAGAAGACATAAAGAATTAGGTCTGGAGTCTGGGGATCAGAAAGCAGCAGCTTGACTAGACTAATTGACTTCCAGCCTGATATTTTAAAAATCTGTACAGCAGAAACACTAATGAGGCCCTGTTTTGGAGGGGAATAGAAAAAGTTACGAATTTAACAACAAACTTTCAATTCATACTTCAGGTATTTACAAGTAAAGCAGCTGAAGAGATTTCCTTGCCATACAAACATATCAAGTGCATTTGCGATGTACCTGTCCACCCTGTATGTTGTGACATGCACAAAGAGCAGTAGGTGTCAAAGGACCGAAGGGCTGGGTGTCGTAGCAGTGAAGTTCCAGGTGCCCAGCTCTGGAATAAAATCCAGACTCCTGCATGCAGCTCCCAGGCTGCTTCTAGAGAAGTTTTACATCTCTCATTGTGCTGGAGAATTGCCAACATCCTGCACAGGGAGTGCTTGGTTAACACACTCAGCAGAGAGATGCTGGAGCTAGTGGTGGGAAATACTAAGTGCACAGATACTTGTTAAGTCTCACATCTCGGCCTCAGGCGCTCCAGAGAGGCACCCGTCTTCACTTGGGATACATTGCCTGGGGGTGTGCTCTTAGACATGAATAGGATGTATGTGCCTCCTTTCTGGACTGGAATTAGCTTTCAGGTATTACCTAAGCCGTGGTTTCACAGTCCCACTAGTGCAAATAAGGGTGTCTTCAAGAGTACAACTCCAGTGACTTAGAGAAATGTGAGTTATCCAAATCAGGTCCCTCTAAAGTTTCTGATTTGCTGCCATGTAAACACTGAGGGTTATAATTTGGCAGTTTTAAACTTAGTTTAATCCCCCTCCAAGCATGCTGCCCTTACATGCTGCTCACACCTACCCCAACTATTGTGAGAAAGGGTCTGAAACTCCAAAAGACTCATCTTTGATATTACACACAACTTGCAGATCCATATACTCCAAAACTAGGAAATATTGTTATTAAGATCATCCACAGAACCTGAATTCTACTCTCCAAGCATAGCTCTGAATTAGTGTCACATGTAATATTTCCCATTTCTCCCTTTACCTCAGAGAATGAAAACTATAGGAATTCTTACCAGTTTTTCTGTGATGCCGAGAGAGGATACGCTGACTTTGAATACTGCATATAGATAATTATCTATTTTTAATAGGACACCTTGGAAGATTTTGAAATTCCACTAGGAATTGCAGTTCTCAGCACTCAACTGCCTATATTTCCTGTGTGGAACTAGCTTGCAGACCTGAACAGTTTGGGTGCTTTTGACTAACTACCTCATATTTTGTTTCTATAAAAAGACATGGGTATAGAGACATCGTGTGTTCTTCCTTTTCTGCCTTCCACTCCATATGGGACTTTCATAATTCTGCAAAATACAAATATGACATAATCACCACCACTTCCTCTGGTAACATTATTATCTATGTAAAGCCTGATAGCTGACAAAAACTGTTTTCAAAGCAGAGCTGATCTCATTGCTGATGCTTGTGCATAGAGATGTTTTGGCACGATAAGATTCTGTATAAACTGATGTGTTTGTTATTGAAACATATCTTAAATTCTCATGTCTATGTGAAAGCAGGGGGAAAAAAGAGAGGGAAAAAATTGGTAACTTCTTTCTTAGATTAAAAAAAATTTCTGAAAGACGATTTTAAGTACAGAAAGAAACAAACTAAGCTAACTCAAGTTGACTGCTGGACCTTTGTGGAAGCAAAGATTCAGTTGTTTCACTACAACAGAAGTATACAATTCCTGCCTGTTCTCTCCCACACCTTTATTTGAGTCAGCGGCTCCAAACAGCTAGTGCTAAACCTTGCTGTAACATGGTATGCTACAATCTGGAAATTTTAGATGAGGCTCTGTCAAAAAACTGCCAAAGAACAGACCACAAAAAAAGTGGGATGGTGGCAAATTATTTGCTTATAGACAGCTATTTTAAGAGAATTAGTGGAACAATACAATTATCATTACTATAATGGGAGCATGAATGAAATATATATAGCTATACGACCCATTAAAGGCTTCAACAAAGCCATAAGGTAAATGAGTCACCCAGTTTTAAATATAGTTCCCTACTGCAATAGTTTTATCATCAAACAAGGCTCCACTTGAACTAGAGGGGAACAAGGCCTGCACGATGGGGTCCTGCAGTCATGCCTCGGTGACTTGCCTTGCAGCAAGCAAGGCAGAGGCTGTGCAAGTAGCTTCTATTCTAGCTGCTGCAACAGAGAAATGTTTGCAAAGGGATGACTCACTGATCACAGAGCTTTCAGTTTAACTGTAATACAGTGGTTTAGATAAATGCGTTCATTATTTTCTATAGCCCATGACCTTTCCAGCTTCATAAATAGTAGCATTTATTTTTCTGCACAATATTTATTTTAACCACGTCATTGATTTCACTGTATTTCCTCAGTTGTTCCAGTCGTAAAATTGGGCTTGCTTGCTAGCATGAGATCAACAATCTTCCCAGGGCAAATAAAATAGCAAAGACATGCTACAGTTTTAACAATTAGGAACAGAAATAGCTTTTGATACAGTGATTTTAAAATCATTTTTACTAGATGACACAATTTGTTTTAAAGAATCCCAATGTGTCTTATAGACACGTCTGGCAAAGCAAAGTCGTGACAGGGGTAAAACAAACAAAATGACCTCTACTATCCTGGCCACCAAAACAGCACAAGCAAAGAAATAAAGAACTTTACAAGGTTTCGTGGAAACATTTGCAATATAGTCCCTGGATTTGTGTTACTACTGCCATTGGCAGTGCCTTCTGTGAAGGCCATTTCTGATTTCAGCCACAAATTGCCTTAAGCGAGGAAGTAATTCAGATGGTCTGCTGGAACATCTGTGTTTGTGCGAGACAACATGTTGCCTCGAGAAGCTTCTGGGAGTGTGCATACCAAAGTGGGTGCCTCTTCAAGAGGCTTTCTTTGCACATTTGAAGAAATGAAATGCAACTTCAGAGTAGTAGTGAGAAATGGAAACCTATTTTGCCTTTTTCCCCCCCATTTGCCCTCTTCTACCACCCCCATGCATACTTCTGGAGAGAGAAGAGGAACAAGCTTCATAGCCACTGTGCTGCAAAAGTCCACAGGGACAAATTTAAACAATGATTTATTTCTCAAAATAAACTAAATAGAGAACAGCCTTCTTCCCCTGCAAAATTTTGGCAGACTTTGCCAATACTAAACCCACAAAAAGCATCTGGTATTTAAAAAAAAAAAAAAAACCCACAGATTTAAGAACCTAGCCTGCTGAGCCCTCCTCACACCTATAGTTCAAACAAACTGGCCTACACTTCTGGGTAAGCCAGGGAGGAAGGTGCAGCCCGGAGCTCTCAGGACGAGGGACTCCTGCACTCTTCTGCCTGAGCTCAACCCACCCAGGCAACAGACTCAGACTTTCAGCTGTCTAATTCCATCCCTAATTTAACCCAAGCTCTTTATAAACTCTCTGGAAGTTTGTTACTACACCACCATCCACATTGTTTATAATGGCACCACAGGCATCATTAAGAGAGAATATTTGAATTGTGCCCAAATTGAACCTGTGTTTCACTGCTATTTAGACTATCTTTTGTGTATATAATTTCATCTTTTAAACATATATGTAAAATAAGGTGTCCACAGATGAAAGTCTGGCTAATTTATTCCTGCCAATATTAAGGCACTTGTTATAACCACAGAGCTAACATGTTCAATAAATTCATCCCTGGCCCTGCTGCTGACTTTCCAGCATTAGGATTACAGACTGTACATACATAACCATCCTCACACTTACCGCGAAATTTTGGATATGCAGCTCAAATTAATCAAGGAGCTGTAACAGACATGAAGCAAATAATGAAGAGCTCACCATCTCCCAGTGCTTATCTGTATGACTGGTTCTAGGAACAATCAGGCATTTCCAGCAAGTCGCATGCATCTGGGAATCTGTGGAGACTTGTGGCAGACAGTTTTATGCACCGCTTTGTTTCTAAGTTGTGCATGACCTTATGGATTTTATCGGTCTATCCAGAGACCTCGCAGTTAAATTTATTGTTGCCTGTTCCACACACTGAGCTAATTGCCACAAGGAAAGATGTATTTTTCCACACACATTCTTATTATTAGACATACATTCATCAAAAGAAAAGAAACTCCAGGGTTTTTAAAAGCTATCATTTCCAAATGAAATGCTTTCAGACAGCTCAACATTTGTGATAGAATTTACTAAAAATTCTGCTGGATGATAGGAGTACTTAGAATGTGAACTATTTTGGTTTTTGTAGCAGCTGGGTCTCCAGGGCTGGTCCTTTCTATTGAGAGCTCTGAAAGTGCACACCATCTACTTGTTTGCAAAGACTTTGTGAAGACTCTGCAAATGAATTTGCTCTGTGGCTTTAGCTAGTTGTCTTGCTGGGAGAGCAGTCCTTATGCAAGCAAAAACTAGCACCCTCAAGATAATGACTTTTTGTCTGGATTAGGTACAGCAAGACACTATATGAGTAAGAATTCAGGATTTCTTCGGTGCTCCAAAGCTGCCTGTAGTAATACTTACTACAGCTCCCTCTAATCTCAATCCCTCACCTTAACCCCTCGAACCCCAACTCTTTGCCCCCATACTTTAAGACATTTAAATACTGTGATTTCAGCCTCTACCACATCTGCTTGTTGTAGCCGCATGAGACTCTGCACTGTGATACCTCTCTAGAGCAGCAACCCAGGGCAGTGCAGCAACCACATGCCAGGTGTGCCTAGGTCATGCTTTGGAAATAGGTCTGTCTTATCACCTGATGTGCTGTTACAATCATGGATCACAGAACTGAGTGCCCAACCTAACAACAGGACTTT
>VZSV01000199.1:829737-896374 GCA_013398735.1 Nothocercus julius | reverse complement strand
AAAAAAAAAAAAAAAAAAAAGCTGCTCTCTGTCATTTATCAGCAGTCCTGGTCAACCAGGGAGGTCCCAGATGAGGGGGAACTGCAGGCCTGCCAGCCTGACCTTGGTATCAGGGAAAGTTATGATTCTACAATTACCTATAGAATGCTACAGTAATTACCTTTATAAGATCAAAGCTGGCATAAAAGCTGGGTTGATACACTCAACAATGAACAGTGAATTATTACTATGAACAGTGAATTATTACATTACTATCACATATCACATCCAAAAGCATTTAGATAAAAAGATCAGAGACAAAATACTTCACAATCCATAATTTTAAAGAGCTTATTATAGGGAGCCTGCTAAAGACTTCTAAGAAGTTATTTGAAAGCATTGACATACCTAACTTGTTTAAACACTACAGTAAAACATACAATATCATTTTCATATAAAACTGTATCCTTTAGAAATATTTTTGTGCATTTCATGTGCCAAACAAAATTTGTTCCAATGCAATAATTTACTGCTGAAAATAATACTCTGCTAAGGACATACAGCACAGTATGACATGAAGATTGATTTTCATGAAATCTTGCAGCCAGGCAGACTTTGTGCAACAGGAATCAATAACAATTTTAGTCACTTTTAAATTTTGTTGTTATTTATTTCTAATCTAATAGCAGAAAGGAATAAGTCATCCCCTGGTGACAGCACTAATATCTTCGTATTAAAATAGGTATTAAAAAGGCACATGATGTACTAAGGGACTCTCAACTGCACATGCTCATGTACTTCATTCTGTGCTCATAAATAGTCCCATTGAAGCTGAAGAGAGCTATTCATATGCAGAAAGTTAAACCATATTCCCGTACTGGTAAAAACACCATAACCTGAATGCCTAGTTTAACAAATGCATTAGTGATCCCTCTTTTCTTCCCCTCCTCCCCACTCCTTTATGCTTATATTTCCACTAAAAATTGCACTCGACATCTTAAAAAAAAAAAAAAAATTAAATCAGGCAAAACTGCACTGTAACTCACATCACAGGATAAGAAATAAAATTCAGGAAGTAAACACCACAGTCAATTCAATTATGTGAGGAATTTACTGTAGGACATGTTCTTTCATCATTTTAAAGCCACTCCTTCAGAACAGATTTCAGGAGATTGTAGAAGGGTATAAGCTTAGCAAATGGTATCAGGGCTCAGAAACCACTGTCTGTCAGTCAGTTCTGATGACAATTTTAAAAGGAGCAACATGATAAAACAACTTGAGTGTCAGCAGTTCCAACAGCTTGGTCCAGCTGAATGAGGGGGAACAAAACCACCACCACAAATACTTTCCATGGTGCATGTCTACGAAAGAAGGCCTTAGTGTTTTTTGACTGTACAAAAACCATCTTAAAACAGGCAACAGGAGGAGTTGCTGATTTCTGAGGCATGCCAAAAAGGCTGAGACTGAGGTTAATAGCTTGTTTCAAAATAAAGGTGAAAAAGCTCTATCTGTCCAAAGTAATTCTAGTTGCCTATTATATTTCTGGTTTAGCATTTACACAAGTACATCATTACATAAAAAATGTCAAGAAAATGAAAAGATTACTAGATCCATAGATGAATAGTATTTCAAACTTAGTTTCAGGGTTTCTCTGCTGAAAAAACAGGCATATAATATAGGAATAATATGGGGTAAAATAAAACCAGATAAACCTTTCCCTCATGAAAGTGCATCATATTTGTTTGGCATATATGGAAGCAGAAAAAAATGTTCTAATATGGCTACACATTTAGAGTGAGAATAAGAAAATAGATTATGCTTAAAGAAGGCTGTTTCAGTGGTGAGAAGTGAGGTTAAGAAACAAATCTCTTAAATTGCTATAATTAGCTATCTCAGAGGAGAGATATATTTTGTCTGACTCTGCCCCAGTTTAAAGACCTCTTGGTAATGCCAAGAAACTGAAGTAAAACTATAGGAAAGTCATTTGCCCCATTTCTATTGTCTATTAGAGTGCTCTATATTGAAAGTCTAGTCTAAGGAACAGTGCTTTAAGGACTAGCTACCCACTTCCAGACCTACGGCTCTCTTCCCAGGAGTTCTTGCTTGCCACGAGCAAGAGAGGTGGTTATGATGGTTTTGTGTTACTTCTCCAATGTAAATGCAATGCTATATTCTTAACAGGAGCAGGAAATTTTGAAAATTCAAGATACAGTGTTTGTGCATAATGGCAGCATTGTCTCTACAGGCATCTGTGACACTTTTTCTTATTATGTTAATACATTTTGTGGCAGGTTAGGAGCACTCTCCTTTTTCAATTAATAGCTAGCAAAACGGCTCAGGAAGAAGCTTAGAAATTCACCTGATGAAGTGATAGCAGATTTCTTCAGAAAATCTGCCTCCTACCTTCCCAGTATTCTTGAAAACAGAGGGAAAAAAATACTGCAAGAATATACTGCAAAAACACGTGGAATGTATGGTAATTAAAAAAAAATGAAGAATCATGCTGGAAAATATAGTACGACATCTAGGACAGTACCAAAAACACACAAAGGCTTAAGAAAAAAGAAGTGTTTAATGAACATATCTCAAGTTGCCCTAAATGTTGTTGAAGGAGTTAGAGCCTGGAGAGCCAGTAGCCATTTGCAGACAAATAACTTTTGGCTTCCTGCCAATCTTGTCTTTCTAGGTTTGTGTCAGTCTGTATTTTCCCAGTCTTTCCATTGGCTAGCTGTCTTTTTTGTATGGGTAAGAGATATCAGTTTTCTAAAATCACTGCCTAGCTGCACTATACTTAACCAGCAGATCATATGATGAGCAGACTTCCTCTCCCCACTCCCCCCTTCCCCAGGAAATGTATCTTTTTCATGATGTAATGATGAATTTTTATTTTAGTTGACAACCAAGACACTGAAAACTAATGATCTGTACGCTTGAGAGTGGCGTGAAGGAGTCAGAGGGGTCATAGCAGTTGTTCACTTCCTGGCAAATGGGTATACTGTGCAAGTTAGCTGCAAAGACTAGAGATTTATATTGTATTCTGAAGCACACAATTGAAGGGGAGGGTATTCGTAGTGAGAAATTGTATTGAGAGAGAGAGAGAGAGAGAGAGAGAGACCAAAGCATACTGTGCTTAGTCTCAGAATTGCATTATTATAACATGGACAAGCAAGGTGCATAGTCTCTTTCCAAAGAAAATATATATTGCTTCTATTTATGCCTGCAACATAAGGATTTTTATCCCATTTACAAGTAATTTGTCACTGCTTGATGATTAAGAACAGGATCTAGTTCCTACTCAGCCCAGCTCTCTTTGCAATGGTAACAGAAATGAAGAACGGTGCAAACTTGTTTTGATCGCAGAAGGAAGTATCTGCCGAATAAAGTCAACACTTAAACTGAAGTGAGGGTGTGAACAACAGTAGATTTTTCTGAGTAACTTGGCATGTGGACATTGCTTTGTTGCAATTAGCTAACTACTGGATGAGTCAGAAACAACTCTGCCTGGTGACAAGCCTGAAGGAAACATCACCCTTATATACCTTTCACATGAAAACTGCCTTTAAAAGTAGGCACATTAAACAAGAAAAATACTTTAACTGCCCACAAAAAAGAAGAAAAATAAATAAAAAATGACAAATCGGAGCTGAAATGAGTCAACCACAAGAGCTGAGTCTATTAAACTGATGAGAAATTATCAGCAGCACTCCAGAAAGTCAGTTACCAAACAGTCAGGCTCCAAAAGAGCTCTAGAAAAATAATCATCCAGAGCCCTAGTGCTTCTCAGAGTCCATAAGGTCTCAGAAACATTGCCACAATTTTTATTTCTGCCCTCCTCCTTTTGTAACTTTTTTCCTTTGGTAAAAAGAGAATGAGAGCAGGGAATATAAATAAAACAAAATTTAACCTGAAAAAAGAGCTAAATTAACTTGTACCCTGTCTTTTAGAGGATGATGCACTTACCTCCCGTTTTACAGTTATAACTTTTAACACTATTTTATCCCCTTTCCACTTCAGTGGAAAATCACTTACATGCTTTTCCGGGTCCTTTGCCGCCCTCTGCTGTCTAAACATCCAGGGTCCTGCTATTTAGTCAACTCCCTCCCTCGCGAGGGAGTTGTGGAAAAGGATCTAAAAAAGAAGGAAAGAAAGAAAGAAAAAAAGAAAAAGAAAAGAAAAAAAAAAAGCAGAAAATGCACATACCCACTTTGCTCCTCTACTCTTATTGGGTGGCATCTACACAACCTTGCCTGTTCTGTGAAATGCAGCACTTGGTTTCCCTTGCTCTATTTATATCTTTTAAATCCAAGCAGCAGTAGGTCCAGATCCCTCTTTTCTGAGGAAAGCAGATTCTGCAAAGGTCAAGATTTACAGCCTGAAGGACTGTAATTTCCATTTGCTGCCAAAGTGCTCTGGTCTTGAGGCACCTAAGCAATGCAGAAGCACAAGGCAGGATGCACAGGACTCGGAGCCTTGTCCCATTTTTTCCCCGGCTTTGCGCCTGGAGCACATCCACGTTGCTGCCCACTAGCCTCAGCGACAGGCCAGGAGGCCCCTTGCTCCCGGCTACGGCATGCTCACTGTCATTTGCGCCTTCTGGAAGGGAAGGCTTTTTGGGTTGAGGCTGTTTATTTTAACACTCTGAGACTTCCTCTGCAAAGAAAATAAAGAAGCTCCCAGCTGTATTAGCTGGGTTATTAACAAGAGCAGAGTTTGCTCTTGCTTGTGACCATGCAGCTCATGGGATGTTAACACGGGAACGCGCATGCCAAGAGCTAGAACAGTTAAAAATCAGACACAAATCCTACATCTCAGGATCTCATTTAACAGCTCTGGTTTTCTTCTCTTCCAAAACTCCCCTTCAAAAGCATATTACAATAGCTCTCCTGAAATAGTTCCTTCTGTAGTGGTTATCTTCAAGAGCTTTTGTCCTTTTGCATGGGAATTAGCTCACCATTTCCCAAGGCTGCTCTCAAACACTCTCTAGCTTTTTGTTACATATCTTTGTTATGCTGATGCACTTTTATAAATACACCTAAGCTCTAAAATGTAAATCAAATTATACTCCCTACACAGAAAAACTAATCTAAATTAAGATGAGCACAAGCTTGTAATATGTATTGTGTACTAAACTATTGAAGGTAGCCAGCTGCTCAGCGTCAAGCAGAGCTCAACAGTGAATATGGAAAAAAGGGATGAAGAGCAGGGAGAAGAGTTAAGAGCACAGAGAGGAATAGGAGGCCAATATGCTCACCCTGTCAGGCAGTGTGTCACCATCATCAAGAGATGCCTTTCTCTTGCACTGACTTCAATTACACTTGCATCCCTAACTGCAAATCACAGTGAGTTCACTGCATGTTTCACCACTCTCTGGACATGAACAGTGCTGCTGTTACCCTTCCCCCTTTGCAGGGCGCATCTTGCTGGAATTCTCTCAAGTGCTCAAAGCTCTTGATGTAGATTTTCCAGCCACTGTGATAAATTGGTCTAGATTTTTCAGTTCTGCAGCTCAGACAACAATTTGGGGTTGTCTTGCATGATGGAGACTCTCTCCGTTATCACAAAACCAATGATAGCTCTGCATCTGCACACATACAGGCATCATTGGAGGTTACACCCAGGAGAACTCAGACTATCTCTAGTGCTCACACACAATCCAGGAAGCAAGACCTGGTCACCAGTTACATTAAGCATTGCTTTTGTTTGGGCACAGTTTCATTTCTGTCACACAATCCCAGGGATGACCAGGCTAAAGCTACTGTCCTTGCTGCTAGTACAGGTTGCCTCCCCTGCAGCTCTGAGGCTGCTGCTGCTGTTACTCTCCCACAGCAGCAGACTCCCTGTTTCCCCTGTCCTTTCTGACTAGGTGAATAAATGTTAGCCCCAAGGAAGGATAGCTTGTAGAAGAGAAATAAAGACTCATGCCAGACTACACCGTGTAGATGCTTAGGCAAAGTTTCAGAACACTGAGAGATCAGGGGTCAAATCCTAGCTCCAAATAAGTCAGAGTGGAGGAAAATAAATCCTCTGCACTCCAGCAGCCCTCATTAGAAACAGCAGAAGCTCCTAAGACCTGTAAGCATGCCTTGCTCTTTGGTAAGATCCATTCTTGATGAAATCATGTTTCAATTGTGAATCTCAAAAAGTCTGTTTTCAAATAGGAAACCTCAAATGTTCTTTGATCTCCAGCTTCCACATCTACTTATCTTTAAGCTTATGAGGTAATTTTGTCCTAGCATCAGTGAAAGAAGTGGGAAGCATAATGCAGAAAATAGGCATTTCTGAAAATCTTCAGGCACTGACTCAGAATGATTATTGAGGTGACTGTTGAATTTTGTCTTCAATGACTTCAATGAACTTACAGTTTTGTTTCCTACTTCAACACCTAAATAAAGATTTATAGGCACCTGGGATGGTGCATGAGCACTTTCTATATCCCCTTATCAGCTACACTTTTATTTATTCCAGCATGAATCTTTGAAGCTCCCCTGAGCCCCAGGAGTCTCTCACATTTCTTCTTAGCCCCTCTCCTACACAGTGGTTTTCATCCATCCCCAAATATCAGGGCATATAAAATGTGTTTACATGGGATGAGATTAACTTCCAAGACATGAGCAGTTTAAAGGTTGCCACCCTACTGACTTCTGGATTTTAGACTCAAGTTTGATTTTCAGCTCTGCCAGCTTGTTGATGATGAGATAGCAGTCATTACACACTCCTATTTCTGGCCACAAAGAGCTTTGACATTAACATTTGTTTGCATTCCTTTCCAGCATAGGAATAAGATTTTCCTCACATGCTCTTTGCTGTTTTGAGCCTTAATTAGAAAAAAAAAAAAAAAAAAGAGAGAGCCAGAACAAATACACGTCTTTGAGAATTCAGTTAGCATTTGCTTGCACTTCAACAGATGCCAAATGCAGGAAGGAAGCAAACATTCCATTCTTTAAGAAAATTAATGAATGAAAGGGCATTATAGTGTGGAAAAAATAACACAGGAAAAGCTATTGCAGGGAAAAAAAAAATATTCCAGGTCTGACAGTGGAGGAAAGGAAAAGCAAAGGATAATTACTTTTGGTTTAGGCCTGCTCATACTGTTACTGGCATTGTTTTAAATTGACTTTCTGAAAAGAGGCTGTTTCTGTAGAAGAAAGTTCTGGGTCTGTACTTACCCTCATTTTTCCTGGAGTATCAGTGGTTTAAACTCACCTTGCAGAAGGTCTAGGTGGTCTACTGGAGAATCTGGCCACACTTTCATTACTAGGGATGCTGCTGCAACCAGAGCAGCAGCTGCAGTGGTGGTGGTGATGCAAAACCACTATGGGGTTTTGCATAAACTCAGCCAGTTACAACTTCCCCAAAGCCGTGAATTTATTATCCAAGATGTAGCCTAGCAAATCATGTTGCAGGTGATCAAGTGCAGCAATGAGCTACCAGCAATTGAGCAGCAAGGCTCAATTCAGATAAACCTGAAGACCCTCCCCTGCTCCATAATCTCCATCAGCTGGCTGAGGCCCTGGTTAGCAGTGGCTGTGGTGAAGCCAAATGTGATGCCCTGTCACAGCAGCTGGGCCACCTTGGTGTCTCCCCACCAGCCTTGGGACTGGTGACTTTGTTGTCGGCTGCTCAGTGCCTGTGCACAACAACAGAGTGCCTAAATATCTCATCATCTGCACACAGCTGTGTACAAAGCTGAAAGGCTAATAGTAACACTATCCAAAATAGAACTGAAGTCAGTATCAAATGCATGATGCCTCCTGGGATGAATAAACTGTGAGTCACAGGGAGCTGCAATAGTTGAGGGTGTTGAAGTTTAGGCAGAAACAAGGGGATAAATGTCATGGCCTTTACAGCCTGCATGCTTGAAGTAAGATGTCATCACCACGTCCTGTCCTTCACCCCTGCTTTTTCCCTGTATTCTTCTGAAATTCGGTGGTAACATGCCCAGCTGAAAGGGAAATACATGAGAGAGCATCGTGTACACGGGTTCTCTAAACTTGTCAGGTTATAATGCTGTGTCCTTTTATATTGGCAGTCAAAGGACAGGGTCTCATGTCTCCTCATCACAGTATATGGCCTGTGAGAGCAGGGCACAGCTTAGTTTCAAGGACTTTACATTTTCACCACATTGTTATGGTGCGGAATATCTTCAACTTTCCATCAAGGCAAAGCAGAGAGCACCTGGCAGCAACATACTCTGTTCCAGAACCGCACGCCTGCTGCCTTGGAAGCTCCACACTTTCAGGGGGCAGGACTTCACTCATAATTTTACTTTCCGTACACAACTTTTGCTAGCCTGCTGACATGTATAACAGTATAAAGACACTTGTAAAAAAAAAATACATATATATATAGATATTCACTGCAATCACTCAGCTGGATTACAAAATCTCATTAAGAAAAATATATTTAAACATGCTTCTGGAGGCCATAAGTATCTGAAAGTAACTGAAATACCTTCCTGTGACAGGGTAGTCACTGGAGAAGACAGCTCACCTTATATATATGGTATATATACCTCATAAATATGACTTCATCCTCAGGATGACCTGAGAGGGTAGTAGAGTGACTTTAAGAGAATACCTACTTTTTTTTTTCTGATAACAAAATATGTATTTATTTACACCATGAATCCAAGACTAGTTGGGTGACAACCACATCCATTCCCAATCTTTCCAAAGGTAAAACAGCAGCAGAGATTAGAAGCTCAGTTAACATAATCCAGGAAAGCTTTATTGAAGTCACTAATTTTCATTGATTCACTGTGTGCAATATGTTGAAAGACAACTTCAGAATGGCAAAGCCACTAGGGAAGGAAGGGGAAAAAGAAATTAGTAACCTTCACTTTGAGGATTTTTTGGGCTTTTGCAGGTTTCTGTCTCAAATTAACCTTGGATAATAAAGTTCTTTGCTGTGAACAGTAGGTTGGTTTCTGTAAGGATTACAACTGTAATGAAGAGAATCTATTGGAAATACTATTGCTCCTTGTCAAGGATCTTCTAATAGATGAACTTCAGTATCCTAATGAGTTTTCATCAATATTGAGAATTATGAACAAATAAAAAAATCCAAAAATAATTTTTAATTACGCAGGGATTGTTCCCAAAGTGAATCTATCTCAGACAGGAAAGTGGCTTTATATACCTGATAGTTTAAGAAGAACCATCTCCAAAGGGATGCTTAGAAAATTTGTCTTTTAAAGATGTAATACTGACAACACCAATTAATTAACGAGGCTGAAACTTAGCATATCTTTGGCACAAAAATAGACACAAATCAGTTCATTTATGAGCTTTAAAACAGAGGCGTCTTAAATAGAATCTGGATTGAAGTCGATTTTTTCCTGCTTGGTTGTACCACTAAAGCAGAAGTCCAACTATAAGCCCTTCCTCAAAAAACATCTTTCCTACTCGCAAAACTAAGAACATGAAATGAAAAAGACCTTAGACAAAAATAACTTGATTATTGTGAGGTGTTAAAACATCGCTGAAATCACTGGCACTCTGCTGATAAATCCCACAGGCTTTTCTGTGCAAGAGGGGCCTGCAGTTCCCTAGTGAGCTCTTCTGTGGCTGCTTTAAACTCTAAGCAGCTCTTTTTGAGTCTAAAACAAGCTCAGCCTGAATCCATCAGGCATTATTCTTGCGAGCCTGCCAGTCCCTTGTATCCTTTCCTATGCTTCTGATTTTAAGTCTGATTGTTAAACTTCTTTTCAACAAAGGCGAGAGTTGGAGACGATACATTTCCAAACCATGCGAATAGGAGCAATCTCCAAATTTACCTGCTGAGTGACCTTCCAGTGCATTTACACCAGGGGGTGCGGGTTTTGTCGTGCGCTGTCTCACAACAATAGAAAATGACTTGATGTCAAATTCTGTTTTCAAATGGCACAGATGGAGCTGGGCGTAGGAGGAAGGAACCAGCCAAGAGGAAATTTGAGGCTTTTCAGTTTCCCACTGTAAGCAGGTATGCATTGACTGTACTGCTTCCAAAGGCGTATGCTGCAAGTCAGCATTAATAATAGCTCACAAAAATGTGGCTAAACCTGTATAATATACCACACGTAGTCACAGAGCACTGTAGAGCAGCACCCAGTATAGTGCAACCTCCAGCTGTTTAAGTAAAGAAACCCACTGCCTCCTCCAGATCAACCACATTTACACCCCATTTGTTCCTCAAAACCCCAGCCTTGAAGGATGAGCGTGCCTGGGAAAGGCACTAAAAGTCAGTCTGATTGGTTTTTTTTCAACAGAACAGCTTTGTACTGGAAAATTCCATTCCTGAGAATGGCAATGTTTCTCCAAAGTATATATGTTACCAAGAAAATTTAAAAATCCCAAGGCGCCGACAAAAGAAGGTGTCCTGAGAGCACACCTGCTAGGCAGCGCTCTTCCCCCGGCTTCTAGCACTCGCAATATTAGTGCAGCATTTGGGTCAGATTCCAAGTTGGCCTTGCCACAGGCAGTCGTTTGGAATAAGAAACCCCAGGGTTTGTGCCAAGGAAACAGGAGTCCAGCAAAACCCTGGGAACCTTCGTGTCACTGAAACGGTGCTTGGGTCTGCAGGAGGGAGCCTGCAAATCTCCCCCTGGGGGCAGCTGCCCTGGACATTCAGCTCCCTACCTGGTCCCCATGTGGCCAAGCCTTAAAAGCTGTGTGGAAGCCATCAGAAGGGAACAGAAAGTTTTGATTCTTTTCATTTTATTTTGTTTTGTTTTATTCTATTTTATTTTACTTTGCTTTTTGGCCTTTGTGAAACAATTTTGGAACAATTTTTTCCTCCCAAGGCGAAACGTTTGCTGTCTCTCAGTACCCTCAGATTTCCCACAAGCAGGGAATTCTCATTCTTAATGAATTCAGATTAGAGTCTGGAAGGCAAAATGAAAAAAAACCCAAACTCCAGCATATCCACTACTTGGGAAAGCTGGAGAACTTCTCCTGCCTAACAGCAGAATTGCCCTATTAGCTCAAAAGAGCAACACCCAGAATGGTTTTGCATTTGAAACATGGCTGAACAGGAACCGCTGAAGTGTTTGTCATTATAATCATAACTAAAAAAAAAAAAAAAAAAACTAATTCCTTTATTTATATAAGCCAAAGATTCTATATTTCCTTGCTTTTCATCTAAGTGCTTTCTTTGAATCTTGGCCAGGGGAAAAGAAACTATTCAAGTGGTTTGAGATTGTGGGAAAAGGAAAAAGCATCTGCTAGAGCGCCTCTATTCAGATGTTGTGAACTTGCAGCAGCTACTGTTACTTTATTACAAGTGAAAATATGGACCTTGTAGACTGACATACTTAATGCATACCTTGCTAGCAAAAGTCCTTTTCCTTGATGTACTTACTAGTAACAAGTAGAAGAGCAAAAAAGTGAAAAACAACTTCTTTTCCCATAGCGGGCTGCGCAGTTTTGGAGAGTATTTTTATAATTATTTATTTTTATTTTGCTTAAAAACAGGAGGCCACAATGTTATGAATTTCTCCAAAAGTATGTTCCAAATCACTTTTGTTTTGGATTCATTGAAATGCTTCCCTTCAACAAACTCCATTTTTGACATTTTATTTTGACTCACTAAAAAATTATTTTAGAATACTGTGGAGGAGGAGAAAGTTATCTGTGATGCATTTTGGACTAGTATTCTCAGGAAATAAGGATTACATTATCATGATCTGAGCTTGCTTTGCTGGTTGCCTGTCCTCCTCCTCTCTTTCCACAACCTCAATAGGTTTTGAATCCAGTTTCATTAAATCTGTCAAAAAGTTCTGTAATTCCTATAATCTCATGAAACTAGGCTAGTGAGTAAAATCAAAAAAGAAGCACTGTTAATATGACATTAAGAATAGGATAACAAATGCTCATCTTATTAAACATGGGAGAATCTGCACCAGGTTAGAGCCCACTGGAAACTCAGCATTATGGCCCCACCACTTACTGCTAGATATAATTCACACTGTCTCCATGATTAATGCATAGAGTTAATCCAAAGGAATTAAAGAGAGAAGAAGAAACAGCAAAACAGAGACAAGAATAAGTCTCTGGAAAAAAAAAAGGGGGGGGAGGGGAGGGAGCTGAATATTCTGAAATAGCCTCCAGCTGAGAATGGTACAAAAAGGTGGTGTCTTCCCGAACATACAGCCAAGAAAAGCCAGGGAAAAAAAAAAAAAAAAAAAAAAAAAAAAAAAAAAAAAAGAAAGAAAGAAAGACAAAAACAGATCAGCCCATCATCCTAAACTACTGCTGTATCCCAGATTCAGGATCCTGACTAGGAATGGTTGCCCTATGTAGTCATTCAACCTGCGGCAGAGGAAGATGAAGGATCCCATTCAAAAGGATTAAGAGGAGGGATTAAAAGCACAAGTTGCCCTACAAACCTGAGTGAAACACGGTGCTAAGCCAAAGGCATTTTAGAAACACCTCTTCCCGAATGGTCTTGAGAAGAAACCAGGGCTTTCTGGAGCAGGCTTTTGCCTGATTCCTTCTCTCTTTTTGTCATTGTTATCATAGCTCCCTCCGTTTTCTTTACAAAACAGGTTTGTCCATTGGTAAGTGGTTCCCACAGAAGGTTTTTTGCCTGGCTACAGGGCTGCCTACAACCCAGCGTGATACAGTCTGGCAACAAGGATGAGCTAAGGGGCAGTGCGGCTGCCCCTGATTAGCTGCACAGTCAGCGTGGAGCACCAGAAGGAAGCGGCAACTCTCCTCCACCGTGCTAGGCAGGGCAGGGCGAACTGCTCTGCAATTACCTGGTGGGTTACGCCACTCCTTTACGCATAAACAGAGACCTGCCATGAGATTATATCACATCCGAAACGAAGTTTAAAGATACTGGTTGAAATTGGGCTTTATGAACCTTTTGTCATTGTAATGCACACCTTTCACCTTGCTAATATCTAGTAATTGCAGATTGGCACGCTACCAGAAAATGAAAGTAATATCTTTCACCTGTCCTTCAGTTCGTGCTGTCTGTTCTTTTCTATTTTTTCCACATATTTTGCAGACATAGCAGATTTTCTCTTAAAAGCTGCTAATCCATTTCCATTTTGTAGCCACCATACCCAGATCACTTCCTGTTGCCTTTTTTTTTTTTTTAAAGGATCTTTTTTAAGCTAAGTTTATTTTCTCAAATACCCCATGCAACCCCCTGTGATTTGCACTCACTTGCTGTCAGTAGATTACACATAAGAACTCTAGTTCTTCATCATGTCATATATTCATTCCATCCATGCAACGTGGCCTTCAGCTGTGTGTCAAAGAAAGTGAATAAGCTGATGAGGACTTTTGGAGGGGATATACCACCAGGTACCAGAGCTTTCTGAACACCAGTAGAGAGCCAGCATCTTTGCAGAGATTTGGAAGGGCAGCCCAAGCCGCTAATGGGCAGCCTGCGCGTCCAGCCCTGCTAAGCGCTTCTCAGGCCCCAGCTCTGCAGCAAGCAATGAGGCAGCACATGGCTAGTGGCGATGTGGGGCAGACACCCCACCGGTGTGAACTGGCAAGGCATCGGGGGCTGCTCCGAAGCTCGTGCTGCTGCCTGGGATGCCGCTGCCCACCTAGCTCCCCTCGCGGCAATCTCACCCTCTCGTCTGTCAGCATGAGTTACTTGCAGAAATTCTCTTCCCTTTAGTCCTCCAGCAGACGTCCTGTGGCTCGGGCTCAGGAAAATCACTGCATTCCCTCCTGGACACACTAGGCAGATCTTCCCATGGCAGAGAAGCTGAAGAAGGAATTTGCCATATCCTTATGAAGTCAAATTCTCCACACACCCACAGTCACTTTGACTGCCAGGCTAGGGACTGTCTTTTCTCACTGGCACATAGTAGCTGCACTGCAAGTGTGCCCATGAGGCAATGGTAACATCCAGTATAGCTAGATAATCTATATTATGCAATTTATTAAGTGTTACTTTCCACCAGAGTCACAAGTGTTAATCAGACCACAGGGTAGAGGAGTCTCTTTTGCCGGGAAGCTTGTCCTCTGAAGAGTCCAATTTCATGACTCAGATTTCTGCTTAACTCATTTTGTCTGACACAAAACCCAACCGATATGTTCCGTGCAGTGAAGCGACTGTGGAAAACGATGCAAGGATGTTTCCTGAGGGAAGTAACTAGCGGGTAAAGCCCCGTTCTGTAGCTGTCTTCCCTGCAGACTCGCACAGTTTGCGAAGCAGACACGTTCTGCCACCCGTCTAGCTTGCTGTTTCTTCCTCATCACTCCATTAGTTAGGAGCAACACTCACCCTTTGCAAATAGCAGCGCACACACTTAGGAAAAGACCAGGGAGCTTTTACAGAGGACTAGGACTACTGCCGTGAGGGAGTGGGGAGTATCTGTAGGAGAGCTGTGATTGCGCTCCCATGACTCCAGCAGATAAAGGGATGTATGCGGTTCAAATAAAGCCTTACAGGCCCATTAGCCTCTCTCAATTAAGCAGGATTTAATCTACTAAAGTGCTTGGTGGCTGCCTTTAGAAAAGACATGGTAGGGCCAAATGAAATCGCGTATCTGGGATAAAAGTGTGAGCCTCCCATCTCACTGACAACATGCGGTACATGCTGCTCTCTTACTCATCACTGTAACTAGTCTGCTGGATCTTTCCACATTTTCAGTATTAGATTATCTGAGACCATAAAATCAAGTTGACAGGATGAGTCACCTGATGGATTGTTGCCGTGCAAAGAGAATACAGGCTTGTCATTACATTTGCCTACAAAGCACCATGCACACCTATGGGGCTGCAAAGATAATAACCATGAACTCGATTACTGCTAATATGCTTTGCTCCAAGTTTCAGATGCGCAGTGTATTTCCTTTACTTAATAACTTTTTGTTCATTTCCTAGAATTGACAAAATACTTCAGAGAAATTAATTTGATGAATACAGTTTCACTGGCCTCATTAAAAATTCAGGCAATAAAAACAGAATAGCAACAAAGTTATTGTTCAAACCGCACTGCCGACCTGAGGTATTCAAAGTTGTCATCAGTTCCAGCTTAGTGGACTAAAATACACTTAAGATGAAATGGCACACACCAATGTTAATAAAAAAGCACACTTCGGATAATAAAATTCTTGTTCATTTTGAGGATTAAACCTATTTTACAGAGCTGAGAAACAAGATTTCAGTTTAGACAAGTATATTATTTATTCCCAGAATAAAGCAAGTGCTTGGAGACTGAGAACGACACAATCTGTTTAGTCTTCCCCACAGATATCATGGTTTTGCCTTAAAATTGCTGTTGAGTAATTGCTCCTGCTGCACGGTACACACAGTCCTTTACATCATACAGAAAGACAAATAAAACCAAATCAAAACACTGTGATGTTGAATTAATAGTTTGCCTGGAACGTGGAAACAATCATCTGCTTGAGGCTGCCCCCGGGAGCCTATAATTTCTCCCACCCTCTTCCCTGACTTGCTCAGGACATAGCAACTTGACAGCTTGTCCACAGCTTCTCACTCAAGCTGGGCCTCATCATGGGAATGGATTTCATGACTTCGCTTTGCTCCCAAGGGTTGTTTTCCATTGATTGACTTCTACGAAAGGCAAGCTAAAGTTGCAAATGCTCACTGGGGCAGATGCTTCAAGACAAAGCTGCTTATCTTTCTTCTACTTTGGCCAGAACACAGTTCAAATCCTAAGTGCTGATGGATAAACACAGGTATCAGCTCAAAAAGAACATCAGAGCAAATCACACCCACAGGACTGTCCTCATAAAACTGCAGGATCCTTCCCTCCTTCCTCACCCATTTCCTCGAAAAAAGACGGAAAACGCTACCTGAGGTTCAACACACACCAAGGGGTATCTTTTGCCAACCTTGTATAATATCCTCACAACAAGGCCAAGTCCTGGCCAGCCCATGGGCTGCAAGAAAGCCTGGGAAGTGCCGGGCGCTTCCCTACCTAGAAGCCTCCAAAGGGGAAGGCCCCTTGGCCTGCATGTCTCTGCAGAAGAGGAGTTGTCTCGAGAGCCAAGCCTCCCATGGCAAGGAGCAGGCCCATCTCCAACCAACGCTAAGCTAGGATTGCAAGGTAGAAAGAAAGAAAAAAAAAAAATGAAAAAGAAGAAAAAAATGAAAAAAAAAAAAAAAAAGAAAGAAAACAACGATATTGAGTTATGGAAGGAAGGATGATAATTTCCCTGAGTCCTCCCATAACTTATAAACCAATATTTCAGGCAAAACCTGCAGTGGTTTCTTTAGTTTCTACAGGGTTTTCAGTCATAGGTGGCACGGCTATTAAAACATACTTGATGGACTATACCCTCCTAAGGGCTCAGGTTATTACAAAATGGCAGGCACTGGATGGAAAGAAAGGTCCCACCAGCATTTCATACTAAATAAAATTGAAATGAGTGAAAATAAAAATATTTTTGAGGAAAAGTATTCAAAATGTACAACAAAATCCAAATAGGAATGGTCCCCCATGTATTTCTGACAAACTTCAAAACTTCTGCTCAGTGCTGCAAAAAAATATTAACAAAGCACTTCCAGAACAACAAAGAATTCTCTGTTTATTGATGGGAAAAGTTCAGAAGATTCATTGGCATTTCACCCTGCAAAAGCATAGTCCTGATAAGAATAATGTTTTGGCAAGAGCATCGCCACTGTCAAATACCTGATGGTAACTCTGGAAAAGGAAGAACATTTGGCATGCTGAAATGGCATGACAAATGCAGGAGAGAGGCAGGTTTTACAGAGCAATGGTTCCAGATACTTCACATTTGTTTTATAGACATGAACGAGGTAAGAGATGTAACCCAGACTCTTCTGTGTCTGCAGGAGGAACGAAGGTAGAAATACTGTCACCTGATTTATTTTCTCTCTCTTTGTTACTGCTGGTTTTAGTGTTGGCAGGGGACTCTATAAGGGGCTCATAAAACCGTTTGTCTCTTAAGCTTAGAGATCAATGGATAACAGTGAAAAACTGTACAGGGGGAAGAGAAATCCAAACCCTAAGCTAGGAAGATGAGTTAGTATTTACAGTTGTGTTTTATCAGGGGAATAGCTATCACTAAAAATTAAATAAGTTTACCTTTGCCTGCACAACTACAACATTAATACCTGCTCATCTTTTGTATATATTGTATTCATTCTACCGCAAGTCTGCATCAGTGGATGCAGCTGTAAGCTCTGTATTATTAAAAAATACATTGTTGTGATTTCCTGCCCCCTTTTCTCCATTATCATTAAACAGGAGAATTGTGTCTTCTACTCTCTCTGCAGTCGTTCTCCATACCCACCACGTACTATCTTCAGCCTTCAGAATAGCTCAATATTTGGCTTAGTAAAAACTCCTAATGCTACTTACTCTACCCCAGACTCCATTCCTGTATGTGTGGGAAGGAGGACAGAGAGGGTGGGTATCTGTTACCTTCATGGAAACACCGAGGAGCTGCAGGGACTTCATTCACAAGTGTCCTAGAAATAGCACTGCTACAGTATGCATAAGCCAGGTGAAACACATATGGTAGTGGTTCTTCTGAGCTTTTGTGCTCTGATAATATGACACCAAACCCTTAAATCAAATTCGACCTTCTCTGATTCTGCGCAAACTAAGCATATTATCAAGGAGATTTTTGTCTTTCCTCTCCATTCCATCTGAAATGTGCCTCCCTAGTAGAGGTTTTACAGATCCCAGAGTTTTTCTGTGGAGGAGAAAAAAATGTTACAGCAAACCCAAAGGAAAAGGTTTGATTCCCCACATTTTTTTTTTTTTTGTCTAGAAAGATTTAACTGGTTCTCAAACTAGAGCATAATTTTTTATGACAATAAATATGCTGACTTCACTGATGCTGTGCCATCCAAAAGACTTTGTAATCTGGAAAAAAATAATTGTACTGAAAAGAAAGGGAGCAATGGCCATTTCCCAGGCTATTTTGACCTTCTGAACAAGAATTGGAACTTGCATAGTGGTTTAGATTTTAATCTGCCTACCCAGTGTGTGGGTGTGCGCTGAGTCACAGCCAATATGTGCACTCACTTCTAAAACAGGGCTTCCTAAATATTTTTGTAAGGGTAACTTTTGTTTAACTTTCATTTGGCAGAATCCCACCCTGAGGATGGTTAAAAGCTCAGAAAGTACCATATGGTGCTTATGATGCTGCTAAGAACAATTCTGAAAGTTTTTAGGCCTCCTTTTTGTTAACTGGAAGAAGAATGAAATAATAATAAAAAAAAAGACTCCCCGTGCATTATGAATTAAGCTATTGCTCTTTTCTCAACCAGTTGCCAGCAAACCACATCTGTCAGGCCTCAAGTGTTCAACAACAACTGTCTGTCCACAGTGAAGATAAATGTCTGTGTTTTTTTTTTTTTTTTTTTTTTCCTCCTCTGTATTTGCTGTACTTATTTTTTAAATCATGCCTAGTTATTAAAACTCCAGGGGAATTGTGCTGAGGACAGTCCAAGCAAATGTAACTGTGCAAGCCCTGAGCAAACAGGATACACTGGCCATATACAGGCAACAAGCACCTTAGAGAATTCTGCTAGAAGTAATTTCTTATTGTTCTTCTTATTACATAACTGGGAACACAGATAATGAACATGTTTCAGCCGTGTTCACATCACAGGTGTTACAAATTGCTTTCTCTCTTGGAGACCCTGTTATTAACCCAGTTACAGCTGGTAATAATACCTGCTGCTCTGTAAATAAGCCTGAAGAATGTGCAAGGGCTAGATTCAATAAAGGACTTAGGTGACTCAGTGTAGGTTGGTGTAATACCCCATATTTAAGTTTCCAGGCCGCAGAGCAGTCTGAAACCTAAGCAACACATCTACAATGTGTGCAGTGTTAGATTCCTGCAAAAACAACACCAAATAGCTTCACACTCACCTGCTTAGAGCTGTCTGGGCAATGAAAAGCTAACTGGCTGTAGAGAAGACCCTTAAGACCCACCTGTTAGAAATGGCAAAGAGCTACTTGCATTCATACGGAATTTGCAGACAAGCATCTCTTCTAAAATACATCTTTGTGGTAACTTTGTGGTCATTCTCTCTCTTCCTCCTTTTTTTTTTTTTTTTTCCCCTCTTTTTTTTCTTCTTTACTCCCTCTCCTTCAGAAAATTGATTAGGCTCACCCCCTTTTTCAAATTCCTCCTTTGGTGCAGATGCCATGCATTTATATATTATGTATCTATATTTAACCCCATTGCTCACACTACAACCCAGGAAGCAGATGCCCTAGGTTTGGTGTCCTGCCTGGCCTGAGAGCTGGTGGTGGGTTTCAAGCCCACACTTTCCCAATGATTATGCAATTAGCAGCTCTAAAGTAGGTCATTCTGAGTAGGCTGGAGGGATGTAGTCCTCATCCTCCAGCTGCAACTGAGCAGAAAACAATTCAAGATTCATTAGTCTTTTAAAAGAAAAAGCACATTAAGCAACTGAGTCATGTTTCCTCATGTTTAGGACACTCGCCTGGTCCTGGCACGAGGGAAATCAGCCTTCTGGCCCCTGTCCACACTTTATTTTCTGCATTTTATTCTATGCTTGATTAATGTAAGCTGTAACAAAATGGGCCCTGTCATGGGGACGAGGTATCAGGTCTGCCCAACCCTGCTCAGATAGGATGCTGTAGCCCCCAGGCTGGGGACACAGGTGCTGCCTGTTTTCTGGGTAGTCCCTTCCTGCTGTGAGGCCTTCTCTGCGCGCATTCAAATAGGGAATTAAAATTTTCAAGTGCTCTAAGCAAACAAATAGGGCTACTATGTAATACAATGTAGTGTAGAGGAGAGGAACCATGTTTATTTTTCATTCCATCACAAAACAGCAACGGTGACTGCATGTGATAAGGATGCAAAAATCAGTCCTGGACATGCTCTGAGGTCACCTATGGGAGTAACTGTCCCCACTGTAGCCTTGCTGCAGTTAGGGAGAGGTACAAAGCAAGCTTTGAATTGCTCACTCAACTCCACCAAGGCTGGGACAATTCGGGACATGCACAGAACAACTGGAGCTTCCTTGAGAGGTAAACAACACATCACACTAGATTTGTCATGATTTTAGTCTTAAGCATCTCAGCTGGGTCGAGTCCCAGACGAGAACGTCTTTGATGGCATTGACACCATGTTCGGTGCAAGGGACAGAGCCCTGTGCAGGTTGCAGCACTCCGAAGCAGACCATGCCTCTGGAAGGGAAGAGCGTGCAGACGGTTGCTCCCAGTCACCCCACTGCAGCTCTGAGCGGTAATACAATTGACAGCATATCTGAGCCAAAAATATGGTGGTAGAAGTGTGTTTCTATAGGCAAGGCTGTGTTATAGGATGTTGAGGAAAAACGTAAGCAAACAGATCCCCACCACCCTCAACAATTGCCCAAAGCGGCCAGTGAAGCAGAGGCTGGATCTACTGGAAATCCACCTCAGCAGAAACTGCATGAAGGAAATCTTTCTAGAACTGGAAGCTCCGCAATCAGCAGATACATAAACATTTGAGAGAGGAGATAGGGGCTAAGCAGTACAACTAATGTACTTCAAGTCCGTTTTTGGCTTCTTTCCATTGTTTTCTTCCTTAACATTTCCCTTCCTTGCAAAACTTGCCTAGCCCAGCCACTCACAGTCCCTCAGAGCCCGTCTGCCTGTGCTGGTAGTCGAGTACATCCAGCTGCAGGCAGCCTCCCTCTTCTAACCTTCCTACCCGCATTACCACAGCAGCTGAAACAGCAAAACATCAAACAAAAGTACGCTGTGTGGGCAAAGTCCCTGTATCCTCGAGGTTCCCCAATGGCACTGATGCAGCTGCCGGTCCCTCAGAAGAGCCTGCAGATCCCTGGAGTTCACTCCAGCTCTTTGCCAGTCCAGCCTGGCATATTTCTTGGATAACTAAGATCATCTGAGTGCAGAATGAGTAGCTAATACTGGTCATACCCATTTCATACGTTTTCCAGAGAAGCAGTTTTTAGTGACAGGTTTATGCTGAAAGAATGAATGCAATTTAAACAAGCTTCCTAATAAAACTTTGCAGTAACTTTTGGCCAGTACAGCTGCGCTTCTTCTGTTCCTACCTGGGCTCCACCCAGGCATTGCATAAGCCTTTCTTCCAGAGATAAGTCAACAGAGAGGAATTCACGTGGAAATGTGTTTCTTTGTGGCTTTCAGATGAAGAGCGTGCAAAGAGCACATGTATTATTTTTGGCTTGTTTTCAGCTTATTTTTTTCTTGCTTTGGACAGACCTAGTCTTCAAAAGCCAAGCAATAATACAGCCTTTGTTTCTAATTTGCTAACTACAATTGCAGATTGGGTAGCTATATGCTAATTGTTTAATTCCGTGTGTTGTAAAAATTAGAGGCAGAAAGTCTGAAGGTCAGGCGGCACAGTTCCCTGGCAAATGAATCTAGTCAAATACACCTTTTGTTTTGACAACACGACAGGTCTGGCCCAGAGTAGCAACTGTGTTCAATCCACAATCCAAATAAAAAAAGTACAAAAGCTTTGGTAGGTGATTCAAAAATCAAGGGATTAGTTAATAGCGAGGCATAGTCACTCCTAGATTGAGTGATCAGATGTCTGAAAAGGTGCGTTTTGATACAATCAAACAAAAATGTTTAGGTTTGAAAAACAGAGAAACCAGGCTAAAGATGAGCAAATGTCTGGGGAAACTGTTCCAGAGGTGGACTTTTTAAAGACTCCTCATAAACACTCACAACCTCCTGAATATGAAAGTATTAAAGGTTTGGTCAACTAACATGTAGACGTCTTAGTCTACAGAAGAGGGTCAGAAATGATCCAGAGGTCTGAAAACAGTTTTACCTATGAATAGAAATGATTTTGCCTGTAAGATTTAAGTCAATCACTGCACACATGCTTTTGGCAAGACAGCAAGAAGAGGAGACTTGAGAACTGTGGAAAGATTCTCATATACTGGAAGAAAGACCCAGTGGTGGGCTTTCCACCAGAAGATCAAATGATCACAAGGCAAAACTGGAATAAGACTCAATTCCTTACCAATGAAGCCAAATAAATCCCAGACCAGTTATCTGTGTATGAAGGCAGACTTTTATTGATACTTGGATTTTAAAGGAAAAAAAAAAAAAAAAAAAAAAAAAAAAGACTGTGCATTTTTTCATGAAACCTCTAAATTTAATATTTTTCCTTGTAAAAAAAAATAATAAAATAAAATAAATGGTAAAATCTGATATCTTGATATGGTTGTCAGTTAAGGAGAGATTTTTAACTAGGGGCGGGAGAAGTCACTGTTCGTGTCATGATATGGTATTTTTTGTCTCCCTGTGATAATGCAACGAGCAGAGGAGAGCTCCACTCTGTTGCCACAAGCATGCTCCTAATAACACAGCACTGCTGATCAGCAGTGAGAATGAAATACAGTCATTTTAGATTATTTTCTTTGAATCCGAAGTCTAAGTAAACTTTTTTGAAAACATATTGGCATTTGGTGGCTGGGAAAACACAAACATCAAAAAACCTGTCTGGGGTTCAAATTTCCCATGCTTGGTTTCAACTTTAAGGTACATAGCCTTTGGAAAGACTGGCAAAAATCACTTTAGAATTTTTTAATTATATGACACACGGAAAAAAAGTGCTAAGTGTATTTTAAACAAGTCGCTCACCCTATTTCTATTCTGTTGGAAGTTGCTTTCCCTCCCTGCATCCTGCTTATACTAATGCACTTTTGTGATATTTCGGCTCAAAAGGAGTAGACAAAAAAGGTTCATCAATACATGAGAAATTATGAAAGTACTATTAAGAGAAAATAAAATTTGTAACACAATAAGCATATTTTTTCTTTAAAATATAAATTTGTGAGTAGCTACATAGGGATATATAAATATTGCATCATAAAGTTGCTTAGCATTCTTCCCAGAAGAGCTGCATTTGTTCCAGATGCTTTGCTCTCCAAGTGATATAAAAGCCATTGTAAGTACTAATTCCGTATACTGCTTTGCAAGGCATCTTTTTCAAGAGAGACTAGGAGGGTGGCTTCAAAGAGGCTGGCGAGGATGGTGGTGGGCTGAGCCTGGTTGTGTAACTGTGCTGGCATGTGGTACGTGAGCCTCCCACTAAACTGCTTTGACAGTTACTACTTTCTGGACCATAAGGAAAGCAGTAGCACGAGGTGGTGGACTTGGAGCTGCTGTTTCAGGTCATCTTACCTTCCTCCTCAGGGCATATCTGGTGGCAAACAAGCCACCTGGATGAAATACCTGTCACTGAGTGCTGCTCATGGGCAGTCTCCTCTGCCTGTCCAGAGGATGTATGAAACACAAAGTGATTGAGCACAGATATTCACAAAGAAAGATCAGTGTTCACTGGTGGCATGAAAATCCCAGCACTGTTGGGTAGGGTCATACAAAAAAGCAGCCACAGAGCGATGAAAACCATGCCCTACAACTAACTATGGGCCAATTTTCCTTTTTTGTAACCACCCTATAGCATCTTTAAGGACAGAAATCCCACAGAGCTGTCTACTTTCCCCCCCCTCCTTGAAAGACATTTAGAAGAAAAAACAGAAAACACATGGAAACAATAAACAGAAAACACATGGAAATGTGTCATCATGGATGGCTAGACTAAGTGTTTCTGGTGACCAGTCTTGAGTTTCTTGTTAACTCTTGTTAACTTCTTCTCAGAGTAACGTATATAAAGCCAAGGACTCCCAACACGTAGCTGCAGATGCCCGAAGATGCACCGTGCCTTCTTCTCTAGTGCAAAAGGGATTTCTCAACAGGCTCGGTATTTATGTACAAGCTAAAATCCACGACTTGTTTATCTATTGAGCCCATCCAAGAAAGCACTTAGTATCAGGATGAAATGTGTCACCTGCTGTGGCACAGCTGGGCCCTTTACAGCCACATCAGGCCTATTCAGGGCTCATTTCAGCTTTTTATCTGCTGCCCAGAGACACGCACTGCCCATTCCTGTCAAGTGCTTCACCGAGGGCTGCTCCACCCCACAGCCCTTTCTTTAACCCCTGGGTGACTCCGTTGGCTTCAGGGGGTCACTGCTGATTCACACCACCAGAAGGTGGAATTAGAGGGCCCAGCTGGTCCATCCTGAGGTGTTGCATGGCTTCCTTCCTCCCAAGGCTTTGCTTCCCTTTGGGTTTGGCTTGATTTTTCTATGCAAAATCTTCAGTCATGATTGGGTTGAGTGCATCACAGGTGGCACATTTGTACAGAATTGGGGACTGAACCAAAATTGACAGACCTCTGTTTCTCTCTTACACACACGCACAGATAAACACCATGAAATTACATAAAATATACAAAAGTGAGCACTTTGAGAGCCCCATTCACATTCTATCTTCTGTAAAAGGCAATTGGATAATTTTAGTCTAAAAAGTATGACTTTTTTTTCCCCTCCTTTTAAGATTAAAGTGAGGAACAGGAAAAAAGGAAATAGCTGAACGAAAGAACGAAATGAAAGAACAGAAATATTTGCTGGTATTTTAGGGACTGCATGAAAAATAAGGAGAAACGGTTGCCATCCTCCTTTATAAAATGCTTTCATAGCACATTAGGCAGCAGAAAATAAAGCATCACTGCTTTATAATCCAGATATTAGTGTCCCAGGTTTCATATAATTCTCAATTACAGTCAACTTATATAAGTGGTTACAAGTGGGCTGGTTCCTAAATCAGGACAGTGTATACAGCATCACTTACAGAATCAGTTTTTTTGTCTGTTTGTTTTTTACTCTGTTGCCTTTTGCAGAAGAGCATTGGTGGGATGTGAGAGGCCCAGGATAACTCCCTTCCCACCCAATGCATTTTCCTGCCTTTGGTGCACCAAACATACTGTGGAAAGCAAGGCAAAGTGGAATTTTTTTTCTAATGGATGATCAACATCTTTGCTGACACACCCTATCCTTTATAAGGGTGGACCAGTATACAGAGCCCTGTAGAGAGTGAAATTTTTAGGTTCATGACAAAGCCAGTCCTTCCATCTGGTGTACATTTTAAGCAATATCCTCTTTACGGTGCCAAAACAAGGCAGGCCCTTCAAAATGGCAAAGTATCATGAGTTCAAGAGGAGAAAGTGTTCCCTGCATCTAACTCTGCCCTGGCAGCTTACGGAAGCGGCTCCAGTTTCTGCCTTTTCTGCCTCTAGTGCCGTTTCTGCCTTTGCTTCAACTTTGTTCAGGCAAGCCCAGTCCGGACTGAGTATACCCACACTGATTCACTCAGAGCCACGGCTCCCTTTCTGTCATACTCCTCACTGGCACGTTGGCAATCAAACTTGCTGCCTTTCCAAAGTATTTGAAAACTTCTTTTAGAAAAACACAACACAGAGTTGTTCTTTCTAGTAATACAAATTACATTTCTAATCAGGGAAGAAATTCTGCAGTATCTTCCTTTGGGAAAGGGGGGGACGGAGGAAAGAATTTAGGAGTCCATGCCCCATGCCTTAAGTCTCGGCTGACCGGCTGACTTTTGGATGAAAGTGCTGGGAAGCTTGCTGTTGCAAGCTGACAGTCAGGAAATGGCATTGTTGCTTTTAGTCCCACTAGGTCTTGCTGGATAAAGCTTTCCCAGCACTCCTGCCTGCCACTCAGGTTATTCCGAGGGCACCCAAAGCGCCTGTTCGCGCTGTCTGCCGCGCAAGTGGCACCGTGCTACAGCGCGTTGCAAATGCAAGCACAAAGTCACAATTAAAGCCAGTTTCTTCAAGGTGCTTTTCTAGCAGAGACCTTCACAACAGCATCGTTCCTTTTGCTTGCAAGTACACTAATCATGTTTCAATAGCATGCCTACAATATGAAGTTAATAGCTTCCTTATTTCCTCATTTTAACATTTCCCCTCTACTCCCTCTGTCTTTTCAATTATCATAGCGAAATTGTTCCTTGTATTTCCTTTCTCCAGGGTCCTGTTTTCATTTCTTACACAAAATCACATTTGGCCACTTACACTTTTCTCGAGGATAAGCGCACGACAGCAGCATCTCTTGCTCCACCATGGTGCCGTTTGCCGGGGGGCGCGCAGGGCTCTTGGGTAGCGTGTAAAAGAGACGAGCCTGCTTGGGAACGCCACGCTCGCTCCGGCAAGCTGCTGCTCTCCGCCAGTATTGCTGGCTGCCGCCGTCACACGCCAGCCTCCCGCCCCAGCAACCTGTGAAACAGGTCTAGCCGCACTCGGCCTGTGTGTCAGAAGAGCTTTAATTGATTCATTGCAGCAGCTACCCACCCTCATTAAAAAAAAAAAAAAAAAAAAAAAAAAGCAGTTGAAAGGATTAGCCTCTTAGCGCCTCATTTGAAATTACAGAAGTGCCCCAGCTGGTGCACTTTAAAGGGACGCCGACTTGCTGGGTTGAGAATATACAGGAAATAATTTAAAAATCAATCTTGTGCACCGAATGAGCCACAGCTAGCGGTTCAGCAGGGAAGCTCCTAGGCCAGGGGAGAGCAGGGCCCTGCAGGCCACCTGGGGCACCGCGGACAGGACAGCCCTGCTTGCCGTCCACCTATTCCTGCCTCCGTTAGCATCTGCATTCACTGCACCCCACGCCTGCCTTCTGCTGCTCGTGCTCCTTGCGCTGCTGGCACCACAGCCAAGGCCAGGCCAAGAGGCTCCAGTCTGCGAGGCCCCATCGCCGCCTTTAATTTGCCCCGTCACCTCGGGCACGTTGCTTTGCCTCTCCGCGTGGCTCTTTCCCCATCTCTGGCACACGGGTAATTATCGCTGCCTCTTTTCATACAAAGCGCTTGGGAAGCTCCGCGTGGAGGACGGCGCGTGTGGGGCAGCGCTCATCACCGGGCACCTGCACGTGCAGGGCTGGGACGGGCCACAGGCAACGAACGGCCAGCGCTGGAGATGCCATGCAGGTAAGGGCTGGGCGTTAAGAGGAACACAGCCTTACTGTAACATTGCTGGACACACAAAGAAAGAAAAAGTAGTAATACTACAGAATTTGGCAAAAGTCCAGATTCTGCTTTCACAGAGGAACACAGAGAGAAAAATCTAAATCACTTCTCACCTTCAGGAGCAACATGCCCTCCTGGAAATGGCAAGTCCATCAGAGGTTTCCCAGTGGAAAATGACATAATCTGGGGATTTCCTGCTTTTCTCTCACCTGAGCAAATAAATCTCTCATTTGGCAGCCCGCAAGTATGTACACTATACTCTACAGGCTGAAATACCCTCTTTCTCATCCTCTTTCTTTGAGAAAGAAAACTCAGCAAAGTTTACACTGAATTTTTGTTCTTTGTTTCGTTTTTCAATGGCAGCTAGGCTGGAACAGACTGATATGGGGATGCCCCTCTCAGCGGAGTCTCCTGCTTCTTTGAACACTGGAGCTGCCTCCCCTTTCCCAGTCATCCCCCTGAAAAGCCTCTGCGGAGGCTCCTCCGACTCCTGCACTCCACCTGCCTTAACCCCGGCACCTTTGCTGTCAGCCCAAAGGCCCCTGAGAGGATGCACCACACTGTGCTGAAAATTAAGACAAACTCACAGAAACTTTCAGGAATTACATTTCTTATGCTGTATGAAGGAAGAAAAAAAAAAAAAAGAGGATTCCTTTTTTCTCTCTCCACTCTTTTTTTTCCGTAACGCAATACTCAATAGAACTGTGTTTTATCTGGCATTCTGCCTGAACTAGCATGCTGGGTAACTCTTAACACCGGAGGTAGCTCAGCGATTAAGCTGGATTATGCTGAACTCAAGGTAAGTGGCTGTGGGGAAAAAGCTTTCTGTGAAATTCCCAGTGTTTGCAAGTCAATACTGGCACATTCAGAAAGCTTACCTGAGCCTTGAAATAAAATTCTCTACATGACTTAACATGGCCAGCCACTTTTATTATAGACCAGGAGAATGGTAAATGTATAACCCACTGGTTTCTTACTCCATTATCCATTAACTTCAGAGCTATTTACTAAGATGTCCTGAGGTTACTGCACTGATGATTTATAGCAGAGCTGCAGGCTCAGAAACCCATGAAAGTACATTTACAGAAGAGCATGCATTTCTTCGCATTGTCTGGATATGCACAGCTGAAGTAGGTATGTATTAATAACACTTTAATAATGCTTTAACTTCTCAAGAAACAAAGTCTTATGACATTTGCAAACTCTCCCTACATATTGGATTATCACTATCCAGTTTGAATTTCAATGCCAAGGACCGTTATGAACAGAGGAAAACTCCTTGTAAGGACAGAATATTTAAAGTACATAAAAAATCCTTTAAAAAACAAAATTATCTGTTTCTTTTTCAAAATGTAAGTTCTGCTGAAGGTGGAACAGGTCAGGAGTGAAAGCTGTTACCCTGCTGATTCCAACTTTTACACCACAGAACTGAGAAACATCAAGTGCTAAACATGGGAAAACCATCTAATGAGCTAAGTGGATCAGCACTGTCCACTGCAGCAAAAACACTGGGAAGAATCAAGTCTACATACAAGATCATCCTGTGGCAATCATGAAATTAAAGTATGAAGTGATAGCAGGCATTCACATCATTGGTCAGACTCCAACACTTCAACTGATGCATGCATTTGTATGTTCAGCTGACAAACATCCCCTAATTGTGGTGTTCAATCCTGCTGTAATTATAATCATTGTCTGACAAAACAGCAGAGTTTTACAGTAACCATGCAATTGATGCTTGTCACCATTTCTGTCACAGAAGTGACAAAATAACCAAGTCATGCTCACAGCTTATAATTTTACACCCCAAAAGCAGGCCATAACCCACAATTAGGTGCCATTAGACTAGCATAGGACTGACCAAAGTTTGCCCTGACCCTGCTGCGCAGCTCTCTGCTGCCTGCAAGGGGAACCCAGTGTGAGCAGCTCTGAGGGGATCTCTGCATTTATTAAGGTGAATTCTGCTTTTTAGCCGCTGCACAAAAATGTCTAGGTTGCCTCTCTAACCATCTAGATTTAGCCTCTAAACCACACTTTTCCATTCCTTTTCTCAGATAAAGGCGGAAAAGTTCCACTGAGTTGTGCCCTCTCTAGGAGGATCTTGGATCAGATTTCATCATTTTGAGGTCTGCTACTCAGATGCTAAAAAGCAAAAGGTATTACAAGGTAAATATATACGCCACTTCTGAATGTGCCACAGCGTAGAAGCAAAACTCTCTTTAGTCCTCTCTAGATCTGTAGAGAACTTACAATTTATCCTGGAACAAAACTGATCGAAGTTGATACAAAGGAGCTGTATTATTATTATTATTATTATTATATTATTATTATTATTATTATATAGCAACTCAACAACGTGACTTCTCAAGAAAACATGTTTGAAGTCCCCACAGGTTTTTAGTTCACATCCTCTTCAAGCAGGCACTGGCAAAGTAGTTTCTGTGTGACCACCTTCCCTGTAAGACACGGTGGAGATTTCTGAAGAGCAAACAATATTAAGATCCTTGGCACCTTGGGTGCTTTATCTGCAGCCATTTACAGGAATCCAGCTTTAAATTTATGCCCAGTCAACACTACTATCAAGGTTTTTCATCCTAAGCTGCCAATTCCTTTAGACTAATGAGCAGAAAAAAACAGAAAACGTTCTCGTATTAGAAGGACCAAGGGAGTGAAACCAGCCCGCTGGATTGCTGTAGAAACCTGATGGAATCCAAGGGCAAAAGGCTTCAGGGAAGCGATGTGCTTTCCCACCCGCTTGGAGGGGGATACGACACGCTGTTAATCCAGCACAGGGCTTTTTCTCTAGCTTCAGCTCAAGGGACCAGCAAACACATCTGAAGGCAAGAGGGATGTGTTTAAACAAAGGGGATGTGAACAGGTTCAGTCTTCAGACTTAAAAACAGGCAAAAAAAAAAAGACTGCATCAGGCAAAAAGTAGCAGAGAGCAGCAACTGGAACAGCACAGACTAATACATTCGGTAACAAATTGCTGCCAACACCCACAAATTTCCAGTTAACTGTGCTTTTCCACTGCCTAATCCTGCCCATCTGTGGGGGGCACAGTCTGAAAGGCAGGCATTGTAAGCATTCAATTTTTAAGCATTAAGTTCTCTTTCCAATGTGTGTTCTCCCCAGATCTGGTCACGCTGTGGACTGTAGTTGATGGGCTGGTGAACCAGCAGGATCGATGCACTCTGAGCCTGCCGCAGTAGCACCTGCAGCACTTCTCCCCGGAGCCCCGCTGAGCCGCTTCCTTGCCTTTGGTTTTGAAGCTCCAGTCAGGATTCCCTGGGGGTCCTGCAGCTCCTGCAGATGAAAGCGCACTGAGATGCCCAGTGGGCCAACATCCCTCCCATCAGTAGGTGGATGCTTTGCCAGTAACGAATCATATTATTCATATATGGATCAAAGAAAGTCAGATGTGAAATGTGGGTGTCACATGCTGAAGTCGGACAACGATACACTGCAGGTCAAGATTATTCCTGATGAAAAAACTTAGGGAGAGATAGATATTCAGGTATCAGCAAGCGGAGTCATTACAATAACAAATAAAGGCAATAAATGTGTTAACTTTTAGTGCTCATGTATTAAACAGAAAAAAAAAAAAGGTCTATGGCAGTTTCTTTTATTTTGAACATGCTAATGGAGAACGAGGCCTCAATTAGTACTTGTGGCCAGACTGCTTCCCATCTGCTTCTGTGGATCCTCCTACAGCAAAGGAACGGTGAAGCCCAATAAATGTAACTCAAGAAAGGAGAGTAGCTGGAGAAAAGAGGGCTCAGATAGCTCCCTTGGCCATGGTAACCCCCTGTTTCATCAGCCCTGATATTTAGAGGGTCTTGGTTTGCCCCAGGTCAGAAGCTGCTTTGAGAGGAGAGGCCAAAGTTGGCTTAAACCCCAAGCTGTCTGCATACCTCCTCCCACCGCTTCTCCTCTTACGTGTCTCCCTGGATTTTTCACCCCAAAGCCAGCTACATTTAGTGTAAACAGGCATTTCCTCACCTTTGGTGTTGAAAATTACACCAGGAGCAAAAAAACAGGAGTTTGACTACGAGAGGAAGAGGACAATGTTAGCTATTAGAGCATATGGCCAAGTCCTTTTAGAAAACAGTAACTAAGTACAAATAGATTAGATATTTCTGATCTTTGCTGGAAATGATTGGTTAAATCTAGAGGACACATCT
Organism: Nothocercus julius; assembly: GCA_013398735.1. Lineage (NCBI taxonomy): Eukaryota > Metazoa > Chordata > Aves > Tinamiformes > Tinamidae > Nothocercus > Nothocercus julius. The sequence continues at coordinate 865,407 of VZSV01000199.1, read as the reverse complement.
GAAGCTGTTAAACATACAGGAGAGTCCTCAGGATGACTGTAAATATATGAAGTGAAAAAAAAAAAAAAGGATATTCCAGGACAAAAACAGAAAAAAGGTTTATTTAAAAAAAATCTTAAAACTGATCATTTATAATGTAGGAGGTTGTTCATTGTTAGTTGGAGGGTTTAATTAGCCAGCGTTTTGCCAGTGAGCAAGCTTCTTGACACCTTTTCAACGTGCTGACCAGAGGATATGTGTAAGCTTCACTGTGTTTAGCAAATACCTTAGGGTGGATGAATTCTAAGTGACAGCCCCATGGCTTCATGCAGCAAAATAAAGACTTGTCGTCACCAGCATGTTATCATCATGCCACATGTCAACAAAGAAATGGCTATGGTACAGACAGGCATGAGCAACACCTTAATGACATGGAGTGGTGTTTCACTGCTTTTCCATGGGTGTAAACATCAGGAACACGACTCCTTTCTACATTGGATGGAAATCCCCGAATTTCTTTTGTCTCGATGCTCATTTTCACAAGTGTGACTCATGAACCACCACTATGGAGCAGGCAAACTCTATTAGGCCTTTTAAAGATTTGAAGGTAGAGCTAACACAGAAGAAAGCAATCACCAGTGGAGCCTTAACTGCAAAAGGCCCTGCAGAGACAACCCAAACTCAGGTAGTCTTTGGTTAAAAGTTAGGGCAGGAACTCTATTTTTAGGAATAGGTTATTTACCCCTTCTCTTAAGGGCTGAAGCAAATTTGAAGCTCTGTACTCAATGTGAAACTCTCCACTCTAGGAAGAAGACACAAAATTCTCTGTGCAACTCCATCCTGGAACAGAGACTCCAAAGAACCTAAGAGCTCCGACAGATTTGCCTCTTTGTTCAGTTAGGTATTTGTTATACTTAGATAAAAGGAAGTGACACATTAGGTACAAATTAGCTTAGAGAGCGGACAGCAGGAAACTGTTTCAAAAACTGTATATGATGAATATTTCAAGAATATTGTTTTCTTGGAGAAATATTTGCTAAATTCAATCAGTCTTTACTTCTATTCCTTACATATAGATGTTGCTTCATCTTACAGGCAAGACTCTTCAGCTTTCTCCCATGTAAAGTGCAGCATGCTTAATAACTCAGCACTTTGAAGTACTGTGGCTATTGATGTCTTTGCAGCCAAACACAGAACTGTGATTTTAAGAATTCTTTTATATTTCCATACACTATCTGCACAAGGGGATGACATCCAGCTTATCACCCACTCTGCTACTGATTTCTTTGGCAAGAAATTTCTTTGTCTGCTTTTCTTAGTGGGAATCAGGATATTTGATCAAAGATGTAAATAAAAACTACAGTCTAGATTCAGCTATTTTTTTTTCTTCATTCGGGTACCTTGGAAATAAAAGTTCAATATTTCATACAGTAGAAGAGGTTGTTCTAGAAATATTCAAGACTATAAGTAAACATGACTATATAAAAGAGATTTTTTTAGTGACTTAGCATTTTAATGCCTGGCATTTGCTTTCAAAAGGTGAAATACTTTTTCACATTAGCTATTCACCTTAACTAACAAAACAACTCCGATTCTGTTTCTTACAGTTAGCATACTGCCTTTATGGTAGCCTTACAACTGCTCAATAAAACCTGGTTTGTGTAGACCAAGATGCAAACAATTCTAGAGAGCAAGTTAAATGCACTATCTGCATTTTTCCCTCATGCAGGGAATACCTCAGAAATCACAAATATAGCACTGAAGTTACAAGTGCATTGTCTTAAAGCGCTTCCTTACAATGTGCTCATCCTCTTAAAAATACCTTTTTTTTCCCTCCCCTCCTCTTGTTCTTGCAAAATCTCTTTGGATTTTAGAGCAAGTCAAAATTTCCGGTTCTTGTCAGTAGACCTACAAAATGCTCCAGGTGATGCCTTAATTAGTGTTTTGCAACAATATGCTTCTTTTGTGACTTTGTAGAATTGCCTTGAGTGTTCTTCAGCAATACTTTTGTCACCACCCAGATGGACTGCATAAGATCATGCCAATAATTGCACGCTAAGCGTTACTTGATGGCAGTATTCCATTACTCTTTGATCACTTTGAGTGTCATTTCCTTACAAGGAAGATGCTGAGATTCTATTATTTTATTTTCCTTACACAACCTTTTATTTATCCTTTTATTTTTCAGTCTGGACCATTTGCAGCCTGTCTTTGAGGAGCAGGTACACTTTGTAATTGAATGAATCTTAAAAAATAGAATTGGAACCATTGAATATTTGCAGTTTGAGCAAATGAATGAGATGAAATAGTCAACAGGAAATATGACCCTATTGTCATTTAGCATACACTGTATGCCTTGAGAAACAGGGATCTCCTTTCTGTGTTCACCTGAAAGTAAATGCCAGTGATTACTGAGAGTTCGCAGTGTAAGCCTAGTGCTACACAAGATTTTGAAAGTGCTTTTGAAAAAAATGTGAACAACCACAGTGTCTTTTGAGTTTCTTCTTTTAAGCCCTGATGTTCTATGTGGTGATTTACATCAAGGCAATGTTTGTCCTATTAATGATGTTTGCACAGTAATACCAAACCTGCCATAAAAATAATAGGGAACACAAGTGACACAATGTGTTAGAGGAAAGATCCATTAAGCAAAAAAAAATAACTAAAATAAGAAACCTGTGCAAGATGTCTCGGATAGCTTACCTCCTAAGTCAGCAAGGAGCACCTCAACGCATAACCACGTAAGTCACTGGGTAGCTGATGACGCAAGCAGGGGGGTCTTGTCGCTGGCGCGCGTCAGCTTTGTGCTCACGCCGCGTCTGCAGAACCTCCTTAGTGCAGATCAGGAGGACACGCTGAAGGGACCCCAGCTGAGGTTTGATCCAAGACTGTGTGACCTGCATCCGTTCCAGGCGACTCTGAAGGGAGACACACTTGGAGAGAGTGTCTCATGCACTCCAGTGACAAATAGTCCACAGAGTAAAGAAAATCCCCCAGCTGGATATTGTGTGGGTGCCTTAAAGATCCATACTGCTATTGGTCTGCATCAATTGCTAAAATAGACACAGCCTTCAGAGAGATGAGCATTGCTCCTTTAACAGAAGAATGGATTTTAGTTTATTTTTTCGGTGACCAAAAACATGGCCTCCAAAAGAATATGTCCCATGAAAAATAAAATGTTTTAGGGGAACAGGCTGTATTTTGGTGGGAAGGGATGGAAGAATGGCCCAAGCAATTCAGAACTGTGGAAATGGCTTGGTGCAGGAAGAGATTCAACAGACTTTTTCAATTCACTCTGTTCCAATTTCTTTTGAGATTTTAGCTTTTTCTTTACATTATGCTATGAAACTGAATGTTCAGTATTATGAAAGAGTTATTTCAAGGCTTTCTTTTTCCAAAATAGAACTTTTTGCCTCTAAGTAAAAAGCCAACTTTGTATCCTAAACTAGACTAAACTCCCATACCTGGGGGACAGCAGAATTCCTTATGGGACTGAATGCTACTTTCAAAAACCCCTAGTCTTAGACTTCTGCTGAACTGACATTAGTATTCCACATATGGCCTAGCACAGGCTTCGTAACAAAACTGAAGGGTGCAACTCATTTCAGCAGCTGCTGTAACCTAGAAATCCTCCAGTCTTTTGCAAGTTGTGGTTTTTCTGGAAAAGGCATAACAATAAATTAATCTATACACGCAGCTTTGTGATGAATGCCTGAGACGCCTCACCTTTGCTCCTGTTAGCTTCTTCTCCTGCAATGAGTGCTGTAGTACTCTGCATCCTTATGGCCTTGTGCATTTGTAAAGCATCAGTAGAAGGCAAGGCCTGGCCCCACCAAGGAAGGGCATTTCTATACATGCAGAAAAGCAAAGATTCCCTTTCTTTCCTCATCTGACGCTTGCAACCTCCCACAGCATTTTGGATTCCTCCCAAGGTCAAAACAGGTGGTGGCACTGAAAAAATCAACACTCAGGTGTGTAAATCTTGAGCGTGGCACTCACCTGCTCTGCCAACGCAGCAGAAAGATTTACAGTCTCTAATTTTTGTGGGTTGTGCCACTTTTAATGTGGTAGGAATTTGTTTTTAATCCTGGTACAGCTGTTCCCATGCAGTAATACAATCTTTAGGATAGCCCAGTAACAGCGTGCGTGTACGAGGCTGTACTCGTACAGCCAGTTGAACAGCCTTCCTAGCACAGCACCTTTGTGCAAGGTCTTGGGCGCTTTCGTGGGTGGTCAGCGTGGTCTCTGGGCGAGGGATAGCGAGGGAGATGCCCCAGGGAGAGAGCCCTGCTCAGCCTGGAGCGGGGCCAGGCCCTGAGCTCGTCTGCGGCGGCCCGAGGGTAGCCTAAAGGCAACCACCTCCCTGGGGTAACACTGAGGCTCTGAAACTTTTCCTAATCCGAGGGCAGCCTCCCTGCTGTGTCAGGCCATGAAAGGCACTCTTTCTCCAGGAAGGACCAGCTTCCTCTTTTCCTGGTTCAGTTTCAGAAGCTCCACTCGCTGCGTTGGCTTTCAGACGGAGAGAAAAAGAAAAATCTGGGTAAAGCTGCTGTTTATACTGGAGGGAAAAGAGATGGCTGATATATTAACAACAAATTAAAGAACTTCCTGAAGGTCATGTTAAAACACGCTTCCTGACACCGACTTCAATTAGAGAATGAAGTCTCCGATTGCTTTGGAAATTTGCCCATGCCTAAGAGCTTCTTCTTAACCCTTGACTGGTTCTCAGAAATCAAATTACAAACTTAAAAATCAGCTTGCTAACACCGCATGAGATGATTTTTAATTCTAATTCTTGCTAAAAAAGAGCCAATCAAAATCCCCTATGACTCAGTTATTCTTGAATTGGTCTAATTTGGCCCGTAAAAGCTATGAAGAAACTTTCAAATTGCTCGTACGCCTAAGCAAATGCATTTTCTCAACCAGCTCAGTCCTATTTTTGGAATGAGCTCTCATGAGCACAGAGCCAGTCAGCCCTTCTCATTTTTACATTTTTCATTTTGGCTGGGTTTGAGGGAAATATGTGTCATTTCTAAATTAGCTTATTACAGTCTTGTGTTGAGCTCCTATGGGGAGCCTTGCTGATATAAATTAAATTCCTTCATTATTTTAAATTGTACTCTTAACAGAGGAGCTGCTACCTAAATACACAATTATACGCTTATAATAACATGATTCTGACCAAAGGGTAGCAAGGAGATGTGAGATGCTGAGTGAGCCAACTGGTCCAGCAACAACAAAAGTCTTTTGTACAGCCTGTCATTTTCCCCGGGGCTTCCTTGAAACTTAGAGAGCCCTGTTTACATCAGAAAAGCTTTTCACAAAGGTAGCCCAGGCTAAGAGCTGAGCTGATTCTGCTCTGGGAAACAGCCCAAAGCACCTGGTGCTTACTTGGCATCCCAAAGGAGGGGCACTGAGTGGAGAAGCCTGGTGAAGGGAGAGCCCACGGTTCAAAGAAAAGGGGAATGACAGCAACAAGATGCAGGTTGTGCTCCTGAAGAGCAGACTTGGGATGGATCATTTGAAAATGCCATCCAGCTGGGAGCCATTCTTGCTTTCCCTCTTTGTGATAAAATACATTTATTATTTGCTGCCAGCATGAACACAGTTTAAGAATATATAGAGAGCCTGGACTTGAAAAGCATGGCTTTTCCAGAAGCACAGCATTTGTTAGCTTGTCTGTATTACACATCTAGTGGAATGAAACACACAGTTATCAATGCATATCACAGTGTTGCATATAGGGTAAGACGTCCATCACATATGTTACTGAGGTAGGTAAAAAATCCTTTATTCCAAAGCCTCACTTCATCAGCATGATGACACATTTCTGATTTGTGAGAAGTCTTACATCTATACATACACATCTATATAAAGCTCTTAAAATACACTCTCTTTTAAAAAAATGGTGATGGACTTGATACATGAAGAATTACAGTCCTCCAAACCATCGCATATTTAACATAGGAGACAGCAGAACCTTTGCTCAGATTTTACTCATGCTGTGCACAAGATACTTCCTATGGAGAGCAGTGTAAGGGAGATGAAAACAAGAGCCAAAATTGTCAGCGACTCATTGCCCACTGTCACAGGAAGAAGGTAGTGGTAACCCGCCCTCCCATTTCCTCCCCACCACCCCCATGGGGCAGGAAAACTTACCTGTGCTGTAATAGAGCATGGAGCTCCTTGGCAAACCTTCTGCCCGCTGGGTCTGCTCTAGCCTGGGGGAAATGGCCCATAGCAAAGGAAGTGAATGCACATTTACTTTGTATGACCTACTTCTTTGAGACTAGAAATATAGGCTAAAAAATGATTTCCTCAGGGTCTTTCCATTGATCCCTAAATTGGAGATGGCATAAAAATACAATCCAAGTAATATTCGAGCAAGACTCATAGATCCAATTCTGCTTAATGCAAAGGAGAGAGGAAAAGTGCTCAGCAAGTGGAGGCATGGATGATTACACACATATCCAAAGTCCCCCAAAATATCCAAAAATATATATAAAAAGAAGAATATAAACTTGATGAATGCTCAGCTGCAACACACAGTGACCGCAGCATATTCTTCATATGAATTTGTGAGGAAATCCATCCTCTTCCCAAGTTCCCAAGCTGGCACACTGTCAGAGGCCACTGCTTCCCTCACTGCTTATTCAGCACAGGAGTCAATGACTTTTCTCAGCAGTTAGGCATATGCATCTCCAAAAGATGAAAAGATGTCCTGGATGCTCTGGGACGCTCTAACCTTGAAAGAGAAGGTCAACATGCACCCATTTATCAATGATGGGAATCTTTTAATTAGAGTGAAAGAAAGACTTGCCGTGTTACAACAGGGAGTTCAGATGTTGATTATTCCTCTCTGCCATGAGGTAAGACCAAAAGGCCGTCTTGCACAAGGAGATATTGCAAGGCTGTGAGAAAGATATGGTCCTATAGCACATCTCCATCTAAAAGCTGGCAGAAGGGGTCAGCATGTTGTTGTTTACCAGTCAGATTAAGGAGCTGAGAGATGGGAGGGAGGGATTCCCATCACTCTTTGCCCATTTGAAGGGAGAAGGTAGATATGTGAAGACAATATGAAGCAAGATGCAAGAGAGAATAACAAGGGCTGATTATCTATGGATCTTCCAGGGTGCTACGTTGTGCCATGGCCTCAGTGAGAGAAGAGAGACATCATGTTCGCTGGGTCATGCATGCTGTGTCCTCATGTTTAAACAGAGCCAGCAGGGGATTTTTTCCCTTCAGTAGGCAAACTGGAGGGAGAAATCAAGAGAAAAGAAAGTCTGCTGGCTCAGAACAAGCCAGATTACGTTATTTTAGCTTCTTCGTCAAAAAAAAAAAAAAAAAAAAAGGAAGGACAAAAGCTGTTCTGGACAGCACAAAACTTCAGTCATGTTCATGGGTACATTTAAATATTAATGGCTATGTTCACATATGAGCAAAATGATATTTTCATGCATTTTATATATTATCATATAAGGACATGGCATGTTCTCCTTTGTATTGTCAGTGAACTCTCTGACTGAGTAAAACCAGAGCAATTAGCTGCATCCACTTCCCTTGTAACACCGGGGATGCTTCATGTCCTAGGACAAACAAAATGCTTGGAGGTGCGTGGTGACCCAGCAGGCAGAGACCAGGACAGCAGGTTTCTTGATTCCCTGAAGAGTTACACAACAGCCAGGTCCAAACCAGTTCCTTATCTAGGGCACAGAGTCAGCAGGGAAGTGAAAGGCTGGAGGCTCCACCAGAGCAGGCACTGCCAGGGACGCGAGCGCCCAGCGAGCGGCGCGGCGGCACCGGGGCGCTGGCCCGAGAGGCTTCACATGCGAGAAGCAAGAGGTAAGGACTCTGGCAAGGTGAGATGCGATGAGCAAAACTGCACCAGATCTGGACATCTCCCTGTTAGGAAGCAAAATCTGAGTCAAATCATATTGCAGCGATCTCCAGGCTACGAAGATGGATTTGAAGGAACTGAAGGAGCTTAGGCAGACTAAGTAATCCCTAGGACAACAGTATCTGAAGGGCGTAAAGACAAAAAAGGGAGGCAAATCACTTGGGACAGAACATGCGGTATAAGTTGGATCATAATGTATTTATACAATACTTTGCTCAGACATTTGGTAGAACTAAAAGCCCCCCATCTAAGACCCTTTCAGTCCAGTCAGAAGCGCGACAGAGAGGCAGCGTAAACAAAGAATGGGGAAAAAGAGAAAAGAGCTTGAGGGATGGAAGAGTAAGGAGTAGGTTGAAACTAAGACAGGGCAAACAAATTGAACATTAAAATTCACAAGGTTCACTAGGGCTATAGAAAAGTCTTCCAGGGTAACTGATGAAAAATTCCACTTATCATCCCCGGGCAAAACGCTCTCTTCATGATCACCTGGCAAATGAATGAGGTGCTCTCTCCCTGGAGGAGTTCGCCGACTGTTTCACAGAGGCAAAGAGGCCCGGAGAGTGTCTCAGCAAGGGCAAGAGAAGATACAAACAACACAACACTAGACACAAACATCAGCCTTTACGGAAAATTCAGATGACAGCTAGCATGATGTATAACTCAATTACAGAGATACACTGCTAAAACAGGGTTTCCAGGAATATGAAGCGTGCTTTTGGAAGCTCCATTTCTGCTGGCTGAAACGTAGGGCTGGGAATGTATTCTGATTTCTAGACAGAAAGATGGCTTTGATTCCTTGCTATCTTTCTTCCCATTAAATCATTTAATACCATGAGGTCTATAAAACAGCTCTGTGTTACAACAGCATCATCACACTGACTTTAAAGCTGTCTGAAAGACAAAGCAGACACAAAGATCAGGTCTTTATCATCGTCCTTACTTAACATGCATATATTGGAAGCACCTAAAGACCAGATATCTTACGGCTATTTTATGCCAGGCACTTCCCCTGGAGTCATTACTAATTACAGAGCAGTTAGATCACAATCAGGTCTGAGGGCGTTTTTATCTATTTCCTCATTCTAATTCAGATTCCTTACACTTGCTCCTTACTGACACAGCAACTGTGCAAGTAATGCCTGGAATTAATAGCAAGAAAAGTTAGGTAACAACATTTTTAGGTGCATTGTTAGGTGCAATAAAGAGTGTTTCAAAAAAACCTGTCTTTCAAACATGGCTTAATTATTGTACCTTACAAATCACAGTCCACGAATAAACACATTTCTCAAGGACTTGATCTCTTTTTTTTTTCCTACCGAAACTCGCACAGGACTCTAGGAACTTTTATGCCAGAACTGACCGAGTCCTGTGGTGCAGGATGTTTCTTCCAGTGTGGCTGGGCCTGAGTGTATTTGCTTTGAATATATATGATTAACAGAACAGATAAAGTTTGCCATCTAGAGGCACAGTACAGAAATCCATTTTTCTTTCTTACTGAACCTGATCTTGTTGTTAGGCCCGTGAATATAAACAGGCCAAGAGAGACAAGCAAAATCCTTTGCCATTGATCATAACTAGCCAACTTGTTTAAACTATCAAAGAGCAAAACACAACAGTGATTGAACCAAGGTGAGTGACAGACCTGACTAGAACTCACTCTTTTTGCCATTCTACTGCTCCTTCCTTTTCTTATCCTGTGAATGGACCCCTGCTCCATCTCCTCCCCACCCACCAAATATTTGACTGAGAAGAATTTCTTCACCATTTTTTTGTGTGTGGAAGTGAGAATGGCTCTTCTCTGCCTGTCTCACTACTTAGCCTCCCCAGTAACAAACTAGCTCTGTTCTTTTAAAGTGAAAGACACATCAGAGGCTCCTCTTCTGCAGACCTTGCCAGCCACATCCCTGCTGACCCAAGATGCGAAAGCTTAGGGTTCAACTCCCTCATCTGCTTTGGGGGACTGAAACATCAAATTCCCTTTTCCAGGATATCATCATCTTCTCTCTCCAAGTAAAGACAGATGCTTTAGACCATGGAAAAGGCCCAAGAGGAAGGATGTCCTGTCTCATCCACCAGTAGATAAATGGAGATAATAAAGTCTCATCATGTGTGTGGGGGGCTTGGATCACAAACAGCACAGAAAGAAGTTGCACAAGGTGTCCTCAGAACAAGACTTGGAACAGGAGGGGCCCTAGTCCACAGGGAGTTTATAGGTCTTAACCAAGCTCCTTAGCTACTAACACCTCAGGTTTGAGTAAACTATCCTCCAGAACAGGTTACTTGGTGGAGAACAGTGCTGCGACGTGCTCTACGACAGGCGCAGCGCACTTCCCAGGGGGCAAGCAAGAGCTGTAGGCAAAACCAACCAACCAACCAACCAAGGTTATGGGGCTACTGCTTCCACCCGCAGCTTAGGAGCAGAGAGGCCTCTACACCTCAGGGTACGGGAGCTGCCTGATAAGCACACTTGGTAAAGCAGGGGTGAGATGGTGCAACTCAGCTTTGGTAACACCCCACGCACGCTTTGCAGCGCTGGGCAGGACACGCAGCCATGTCAGGAGCGACAGACACGCCTGGTAAAGCTTCGCTCATGGTGGAGCAGGGCAGGTGGGACAGGGTGCATGGAAGGAGTCCCCACTGGGCAGGCACGGCCAAGGAGAATCAGAACCGCTGACCTTCACCAACAGAAAGCAGCCCTGGCCGCATGCAATACCTGTCAAACACGCGGCGCCCCTCCCAGCTGCTTTCTCTTGCATAAGAGGGCATGGCAGGACACAGCACGGTGCTGCAATTATTTGCCTATGTGCAACGATAGTCACAAGGTTGTTGACACTGTCAAAATGCCTCAATGTCGGATCTTAGTTTCTGCCTCAAGCACAGATGCTTCAAATAGATTATGAGAACAGCAAGCCCCTTTCTAGTTTCACTGCGTGAAAAGTACTATTTTCTTCCAGTTTTATATTGCAGGGTAAGGGTAAAGCAGTAGAGCTGTGTGTTAACTTCCATTACATCCAATAGGGAAGGACGTGGTATAGTTAAGCAAGTGGCTCTGTCCTGCTTCTTTGGAAACCAAAAGGAATTATTTATGATTTATTATTTATGAAAATAGGAAAATGTTCTGTGTGGTTTTGCTTTTTTTGTGGGAACATTACTGTAACAGAAGTCACGTCTCTGTGGGAGTCAGCGAGTGAGATTTTGCCCCCTCACAGCAGCAGCGAATGCAACCCCTTCAGAACTGTCATCTGCCTGGCGAAGCACCAATTCATCGGTTCAAAAATTCTCCCGAGTTCACTTCTAGAGACCAGTGTGGTTAATTCTCCAAAGTGTAATTTTTAGCACTGTGACAACATACCTCAGGAACAAGGTCAAACTTCTGAATTACCACTCCTTTGGGCTGGGAAGGCAGGGGCAATTAGATGAGTCCTCCCCAGCTCAGTGCTGTTACCCACCCTGAGCACCTTATTGTTTAATCATACCTTACTCCTGTTAATGAGACACATCTATCTTTCTTTCAAGTTTCCTACTATTTCCTGCTTTAAAGAGATTTATGATGAAAGACAGAGAAATGCTTCTAACTGATCTGCTTCAGGTGACATTATTGCTTGCAAGAGCATCAATCAGTGGTGGTAAACATCTGTTTGACATCAATCCTCCCTTTTATACTCTGCTTTGGAAATTTTAAGAACAGCTAAAGCACTGCCGAAATAAGACAAGCCCTCAAAGCTCTCATTTGAAAAAGAACAAGTACAGGGGTCATAATACTAGAAATCTCTCAGATCCCTTACAGCTTGGTTGTGATTATAAGATTTAGTTGACCAGACTGGGAAAGCCTTTCCATCAAGATCTGCGCTTCGGACATTAACCTACACGTGTCCAAGCCCCCGAACACCGCGTGGTTCAGGCAGCCTGTAACAGCCTGTGTGCGAGGCCATGTCAGTCTGTGCCCGCCCACAGAAGGCAAACGTTTCCACATTCAGGTATTTAGTGAAACAGGAAGAAAGAAGCAACCACCTTGGTCACCAGCCCAAGCTGCGGCACACTTGCTACTTGGTTAACTGAAAAGCACAGGGGAAAAAAAAATCATTGAAACTGCTTGAATTTGCATTACAAACAATGCGCAACCCCTAGGGTTGAGGGACTGATTAGCCCTCAAGGACCATTCTAATTCCATTTTGCTAAAATTCTCCAATATACCAGGCTCAGATTCATCCCTGAAATCAATTGCATTTCGCTGCAAATATTGCATTTTGGGGAGTTTTCCAAGCCATCTGCTGGAGGAGCCCAGATTTGCATAGCTCCTCCAGAGTTCAGCTAGCTAATATGCACCTGAGACTATCACAGTAAAGGGAAGAAAAGCTCATGAATGTTCAAAATGTTGACCGACTTCTTACCTTTCTTATCCTGTAGAACAGTTGGCTGCAAGAATATCCTATCCTATCTCCAAGCTCACAAACTTCAGCTGTTATGCCAGGAACATTATCCTATCCCTTGTAATATTAGGGAAAAAAAAAAAAAAAAAAGAGAAATGATTTCCAGTTTTGCAGTACAGGGGAAGAGGTTTAGCTATACAGCTTATTTCAAAGAAAACAATCCAATTGCTTCGGACTCTTCATCACCTTGAAATTCATGTAGGTTATTTATACCTGTGCAGAAGGATTTCAGAGCTAAGATTTGCTACTCCCGTGATAATTGTTTCTTATATCTGAATTTCATAGGGACAAACACGCATGCCAGCAGCAAAGAAGAGAAAAATTTGTCTGCTCAGCTATTTAACCTATTTAAACTGTTTATTTTGTTTCCAGGATTACCTGAAAACTTCTTTGACCTATTCTGCCTGATTCCCTTTTTTTTTGCATTATATATGCTAAAGGGATAAACACAAAGATATAGTTGTCAGCTACTGTCAACTTCATTTTACCTGCTGGCTAATGAATAACCTGGTTAACTCCTTTTGAATGCAGTTACTTTATTAAAAACTGCACTGCTTTTTTGTTGTTTAACTGTTCCATTGCCCCAATGGAGAATGCTTGAGTCACCCAATGGCCTTTGAATATGGTGAAAATTCATCTAGACCTTCCTGAGGGAAGCAAACCTGATTACCTCCAATATTTGGGAGGCCAAGACAGGAGCTTATCCCACAGGGATCAATTTAATTCTAGCACAGACTTCATAAGGCACCAGATTTCAACCATATTCCAAATTTACAAAGAATGTATTGAAAAAAAACAAACAAAAAAAAGAAAACAGAAAAAAATGTCTTTGCCTGGACTGAATCAAAAGGGAGACTGTCAGCAGTTCACCGCAAAAGGCTGACATCCTGAATTTAGATTTTTATTTAAAACAAAGTAACTTAGTGGCTGATTTTCATGGAGGTTAAGTGGACCTTTGGTAAGGATGAATCCATTCTTAACATAATGGTGGGAAACACAGATAAGGCTAAGCCAGTCTTCTCAAAGACACACACCGAAAGGGTGAGAGGCAACAATCGAAAGTCAAGTTTCTGAGAGGATATAAGAAAAAATTTCTTGCCCAGAGAGGCTGTGGAACTGCCATCTTTGGAGACCTTCAAACCTCAACTGGAGACATCCCTGAGCAAACCTGAAGCTTGTGCCAGTGCATTGACCAAAGAACCTCAGAGATCCTTTCAAATCTAAACTATTCTTTGATATTGACAATTTGTTAACCAAGAAATTCACCAACCAGAAGTTTATGAACACTAATATCCCTGAAAAGTTCAAGCTTAACAGGAATGAGCCACTCAAAGCCTATCGTACTCATTTTTAAACTGTGTTAATTCATTATTTCATTATAGCATACTTTCCGACTAATGCAAAGAGATATTTATACTCTCCGTATTTATAATGGAAAAGGAATCCCAGTGAAATCTCCATGAATGCAGTCTGACTGCACTGGTATTCATGCGAGTTTGTTTTTAGAGGGGAACAAGAAGTAACTGAAAATTGGAGGTGAGATCTCACCTTTGAAGGCAGAACTTCACAGTTCTGAAGGGGATTCATCAATTTGTAGCCCCATTTCCAGCTGTACATCTGGGCTCACAGCTAATAGTCTAAGACCTATTGCTCTAAGGGCACCAGAAAGACAAAAATTCTTGTTCTACTGACGACCTCTTAAGAGGGTTCATCTCCCCAGCCACTCATGATAACATATTATCTTTCTGACAGCTGCAGTTATTACTTCCAGAGGAAAATCCAGATTAAGAAAGGCTGAGTGTATATCAAAGTAATGCCTCAAGAGGTCAAAACTCATGATTATTTCTGAACCAGGCTTGCAACAGCTGAAAAACTTTTCAGCTTCTCTTTGCAAGCTTTTCTTTTTTAAGACGGAGAAATTCTTCCCTTTGGAAGCTCCCTCCTTCCCAGTCCTGCACCCAGATATTTTTAGTCCATGATTTTAAGATCTACCTTGTGATGTAACTACTTTGATTAGTAGTGTGATGACCACGCCATAACCAACATGAGTCTCTTCCTTAACGATCAGCTGACAGTAACTAATACGTGTTCGGAGACTTTTACCCAGAATCCAGAAGTCAGAGCACTGCAGTAACAAAAAATTGTAGTAGTAGTGTGAAATGGAGCTTCACAAGCCTAGAAATTGCTTTTATTTATATCAATGCAGTTTATAAAGGTTACACTATTTTCCTTAGTTTCATCATTCACTCTTTTATTTTGATATTCTTTCAAAGTCAATTTTGATGCTCTTTGCCTATCGAGAATGCTGAAGATATAGCAAAAAACAATCAATTACTTCACTGTTTTCTGGTACGTGCTTTCTCATATTGCTTTGCCTCTCAATTCCCACCTGTTCCTTGGGGCATAAAGCTCATCATCAGAGAATTCAGAAAAATAACAAGTCCTACATAAGAACGCTTCCTAATACAGGCAGTTTCTGAGAGATATGCATGTGTATGTTAAGGGAATGGTTTTCGTGGAAGCATTCCTCTCCAGAGATAACATAATGATGGACTGTATAGAACCCCTCTAGTTGCTGAATCACTCTTAATTTTCTTCTCTTTGACAAACGTCATGTTCGTTTTTCCAAATGACTGAATGTGTAATATCACTGTACCGTTAACTGCCAGACAGTTTAGTCTTTCAGCTTGGAAAGTCTGTATATTTTTTTGGCCTTTTCAAAGCTAAATTCCTCTTACAAAATGGGAATGGTAATTTTTAAAAATATTTTGCCTATCAGTATTCTGGGGCTGATGATGGGAAGAAAGCAGAAGAAATATAACACATTGTAGAATGGCCTTCCTAAACCAAACATTCTCATTTGAAGCAGAATATTTATTAAATACAAGTACAGATAAATAAGTCAAATACAATAGCTGATGATCACACTTCAATCATGTTCGCCTTCTTAAATACAGGATTACTGGCTTGTATTACTTCTGCACTTTGAATGAAGGACTCCACTTGCATTTTTCTTCACATTTCAAGCAAGCCACCGATATTCACAACTCTTAATCTTGCTTGACTAATTTAACCACTTGTTTCGGGTTACCCACTCAATGAAAAGTCAGGGTGTCTCTTCCCCAATATATTCTTCACTTTATATGTAAATAGTTCCAAATTACCATGCTGTGCCAGTGGGAAAGGCATATGAGATTGAATGAATACCAAATGAATTCATTGTGCCCGTACAAGACACCAGCAAATAGCATGAGAACTCGACAAAAAGCTTCCTGAATATAAAACCATGCACAACTAACTAAACATCCTGCAAGCTTCGGGAGCAAAATTAGCAGCACCTTTTGGCTTTTAATCATGCCCTGGCTGGCAGCTTCTTGTTTCATTGTGTGAGTCCCACAAGGATTCCCAGCCTCGAACCCGGGGAGGCAGGAGGCAGCACGCATGCCGGGCAGGAGACCCCGCCAGCCTACGTCCCATGTCTCATCAGTGCAATCAGAGGAAATTAATCCCAAACCAAACCCTGAAGCGGGTGGTACCCGATTTTTCTGTAAGAGCCAAGCTCTGATTTCAGCCAACCCATCTATAGGAAATCGCTCTTTATTTTCGGATGACGTTTTGGATGATGCTCTTTCTGTTTGTGGAAACAGCAGCCACTTGGTTGTCGCTTGGTTGTCTGAGGTGACATTCCAAAGCTAAAAATAAAATGTTTGAGACGATTTATATCCACTCTCAAACTATGAGTGTTAGCAAGCTGTGCCCACCTCCTGTACATAGGTCTTTTTCTAATTCCCTAGACTGTTGTGATGAATAACTGAGGAACGCAGTGGCTTTTTATAAGTGCCCACTGACAGATAAAACAACTCAGACATGAACGTTATCTTTTCAACTTACATATCACTGTATTGAGCTTCAGCTACTAAGCCAAACACTGTGCAAACAAACTGCATTCGTGTTTCTTAAAACAGAAAAAGACAAACAGGGGACACCAGGATCTTTCAGTTTCATTTCACCATTGAAGAGTTTCCTAAATGAAGCTTTGGAATATGGCACTAAGAACAATGGATAAGTCACATTCCAAAAACTTAAGCAAAACCTGTGAAACAAATTTCTAGTACACATCCCACCGGGAATCTCATCCATTACGACAACGATGGGTGCCTCAGGAGAAGCAGTCTTTTCAGGAACAGCATGACTCTTCTTCATTCATAGAAATGAACACAGGTGTTCAGCAGTGCAGGCCCTTCTGTTCTCCTAGTTGGGTTTTGCTTTGGGAAAATATAACTCTCCAGCTTTCACAGCTGTATTGGATCCGTGCATTACAAGCATCAGAAAATGGCAAAGTTGACATTAGATCATAGCTGGCTTTTCAAACACAGCCTCATGACAAAAGACAGTCCTATCAGAAACCAAAAGCTGATTTCACTTCTGGATTGAGGTACCAGCTCTGCCTTACAAATCCTGGCCAAAGCAGTTTAATCTAGATGGGACACGAAGCTATGAAAAACATCAAAAAACATGAGATAGGTTCAAGGATGAAATATGCTGCCTATCTGGAATAAGCAGATGTTGACGTCTAGAAGAATTTGCACTGCGCACACAAGTTTTGGTGCTGAGTCTAGAATAGACTCACTCACTGTCAGAGACTGGGATTAACATAAGAACGCACCTAAAGAATATGCGTGTGCCATGCAAGGCTAGTGGCTGTTCGAGCACAATGTCATTTCAAATTTGCCATGATTCTGCTGTACCAAGATCATTCCAACTACCACCATCAAAATTTTCAACTGTGAAGTACCTGACTAACACATCAGTGAATAAATGACTACAAGCATAGCACTCCTTCAGGCTCTTGTAAATGATCTTCAGGGATGCACCATGTTTATCCTGCCACAGCAACCTCCCCTGTCCCTGCAGAGAATCCGCAATCCCAAGTGAGCTACTTACCCCTTAGGAAGGTCACCTGCATACGTCCTCTTCCATCAAAAGGGACACATAGCAGCCATCGTATTCACTCCATCATATGGAGTGAAAAACAAACTAAACTGGCCAATCCAAAAGGGAGAGAATAGAGGCATTAAATATTGCCTATCAATGAATACTGAGTTCTCTGAATCTGATTTATAGGCCTGAGGGTGCCCAAGTCCTTTCTTAAAAAAAAATATATATATATAAAATGAGTGGAGGATATCTATCACTATTACCACAGATAAGCTTATTTATTTATTTATCTGTAGGAGATGTTGCTCCTCTCACATTTCCTGTAATGGCCTCTTCCAAAACACAGCTGGGGCGTTCCAGACTTTTCTTGTTGGAGAAGTTCAACTTTGTTTAAGTTCCTTAAACACTGAGAGCCTGAGGAAGGAAACAGGCCTCTGTAATCTCTTGGCTCCCACACCCAATGAACAAGAGGAAGAGGTCCCTTTAGCAGCACTGTGTCTATATTTTGTCTAAGTGACAGCTTCATAATGGTTGTATATATGATCACAGGACCAGGGATGTACCCACATCTTTCACCTCTACAGGAGTGATCTACACCCACTGGGTTATAATGCAATTTACTTCTTCCCCTCCCATCCCCAGTGAATCCAAAGGCAGTCTCAATGAGTGTCTCACAAAGTCATACTCAGGTACTGTCTCACTGTGTGTCTATGTTTCTCTCTGGCCCAATGAATCACAGAGAACCATGAACTGGGAGTAACAAGATTTCACCTATCATTTCCACGCACACCCAGTACTCTTATGTCCTCAGTCTTGCCTATTGACTGGTGGTTAAGCAGTGGGGAAAGACGGTGTTGAATCCTTCCAGGCAAATGAGGGAAATGAAACTACCCTACTCCAATACCCTAAATGGGATTCTGACCACTAAATCTTTGGGGTAGTAGAGATGGGTCCAACACATTTATCTCTGGACCTATTTTAAAGGAAACCAGTGGTTATGAGTAGATTTTCCGCTGGGCCTAATGAGAACATCCAACTGGTTGGCGTGCTGGCTAGATAGTGCAATGGCTGTGTAACACCTCACCTGTGAACCTGGTGAGCCATGAGGTATCTGAGCCACATACTCACTGCATGAGTCCGCCAACGCCCAGAAGCAGAACTTTGGGGCACCTCATGAGCTCATGGGTCAAGAACGTAAGCACCACCAGTAGACACGCCAAGCACAATATACATTTTATTGATCTTATTTCTAAGAAGAGAGTTAAAAAGCAGACCGGAGAAAAAATGCAGAGCATAATCTTAATAGCATACAAACAGCAATCAAGCCCCTTAAGCAGCCCTTCCTTCCCTTTGTATATAATTTTGATGGAAGGGTGACCTATTATTTTGACCATATTTAGAAGGATGCTATTAAAAACAAATAAAACATAAAGTGCGTCTGAAATATATTAGTGATATTAGAGAGCACAGAGTTCAGAGGCTTCTCCTGAAAATACTGATTTCTGTTCTGTGATTTCAGCTTCGTGGCTATTATAAGAGCTTGCAATAATCATCATTTTTGCCTTGGGATCTGAGAAGGAGTCAAGTGCCACAGAAATGGAATGTGTCTGAATAATTTATTTTAAGGAAATATAGACTTAGATTTCAAATATCTAGAGGACTTTCTATGTATAGTATTGTGGAAAAACTTCACCGAGTATTTTTCTTACCCATAGAGGGTAAACATATATATATGCCATTAGTGCAAAGATTTAATTTTGCAGCAACAGGAAAGTGTCTGCATTCCTATGAAATTGTCTTTTTTTTTCCTGTACTCTCAACAATGAGAAGTGACCCACTTAAAGAACATTTAATCTCATTAATGTCATTTAATCATTAAATATTACATATTAATGTAATATATAACGTGTTTTGAAGTGTTACGCTCTTTTTGTTCCTCCAATACCTTCTCCTTCAATTTTTTTTACATTATGGAAGTGATGCTCGTTCTACAAAACTTACAGGCACATCATTTAAAAGTGAGTCTTCTTACTGCAAGATTTTCCCCAGTGTATTGGTACTCAGAAGAACTTGTCTTTACTGATGGGAAGACAACACCTCAACACCAGTGAGGACATTCCACTTACTATAAGGGAAATATTGTCTTTTGCTGAGATGAAAGATTCTTGATGTTCCTTCCATCAATTTGAAGTGTTGTGACATTTCACATCGCTATAACGCAAGAATGTTCCTTCTGGGAAAGGCACAGAATATACTAATGAAAATGTTCATATGCCAGAGAGATTTTCTTTCCCCTGTAAAATGATAAAATTATTCTTGTTCTAATACAACTTGTCTGTAGGAGAAAGAGTAACTGCTTGTAAATAATAGGTCAAAATGACCAAACACAGCATTTTTAAAGTTCAAATCCTCCCATCCGTAGTTATCATACATTGCATTAAGGGTACTCAAAAACAGAATTTGTCAAGCCACTGTATACCAAAGGGACTTATTTTGCAATGTAACAGTAACAAGTGAAACAGAGCTTGGTGAGGTTTGCTTTCAATTTCCTCTTCTAACTCCTGTGCCATTTTAAACAAATGACATACCGGTGAGGTGAAGAGGACAGAATAAAGTACCGGAGATCACCTGAAGGTCAGAATACAGGAGGTTTCTTCATATTAAATGTGCCAGAGTCTTGCTAGCTTTCTATCTAACAAAACAAAATTGTGCATACCAGTGAGGCAAAGAGCGAAGCAGTTAAGACATTTAGATACCAGGAAACTGCTTTTCAAGGTTGCAAAAAGCCCGCTCATTACAACATCAGATAATTAACTACTAGACAGATAAAACCCATGGTTTTCAAAGCAAACATCAAGGGTTCAGAAATGGAATACGCAGCTTTCAAAACCAATCCTCAGTTTACATACACGTAAAACACGTCTCTCTTTCAACATGTTTTATGGCAGGTTGTAAGAAAGAGATAAGGTCTCTCCTCATTTCCATTACAAAGCTCTGTTGAGAGACTAATAGCAGTCTGCTGCAGCAAACGTGAAAGAAAAAAAGAGAGAAAAGAAAAAAAGAAAACATTTTCTGAATTTGGATTCCCATGCTGGGTGATGTCCTTCCCTTTGCCCACTGTGCCTCACTCTGCGCTAATCACTCCCTTTTCACAACGAGTGTTTGACCAACTCTATCAGAGAGCTGCCTGTTCCTCTTCAGGACTACACTCAAAACTGAAACGACTTGAAGATTGCTTCAGCCACAGGCACTTTCACACAGTTTGATCCAAAACTGCCCCAAGGAAGACTTAAATCAGGTCAGACAAGAGTTCAGACAATGCTCTTAATGGGCCAAAATTTCACTTGCCAAGTGGCAATAAAAGCAACCAGCTAGATCAACAGAAGGACTTTCTGAAAGCATGAAATCACCCAGGATCTGGCTGGGCACATGCTGGGGGTCAGGAAAAACCTGGCCTCAGTCTTGCATTACACTAACTTTCTTTTTTTTTTTTTTTTTTTTTTTTTTTTTTTTTTTTTTTTTTGTGTATGGTTTGGTTTCATTTAGTTATTTTCAGGAGAACTGATTTTTCCAGACTAAGACACCCAGACACTTGCTCTCAGATTTCAAAAAGCATGGGTCTGGTTTAGGGGAGAAGAGCAACCAAAGGTCTTGTGAGAACAACAATACAATACTGTATGCTCAAAAACCGTCATGAAGATCAGGAAAAAAAAAAAAAAAAAAGTATTTTGACCTATTTTGGAGGGACAAGCACCCAAACTTTCAGAAGTTTAGTGGCTGTCTCAATATCTTGGCCACTGGAGACTGATGAGGATAAACAAAGGTTTTACTGAAATGAGGTTATATTAGCTAAGAAATCTCCAATTAGGAAAAAAAAAAAAAAAAATCCACAAATAAGCAAGCAAACAATTCTGTGGGACTTGTTTAAAACAATCAAACAAACAAAAAACCCAAACAGATGGAAATGGCAAATGAGGGGGAAAAAGAAGAAAAAGAAGACCAGAACAAATACACAGAATTACTGCACAAGTAAAGGGTGTTTTGCAAATGGCATACTAAGACTTCATGGTACCTTTTTGGCATCCTCACCACCCCCTCTTCCAGGAGGGTGGATCCTGAGTTCCCATTAGCAGTTCCCTCTTCCCCTGTGCTTTCTGACTGTCTCCACCTTCAATTTAAAGCCGAAATTTTGAAAGCTGAAGGAACTGCTACCCTTATGTCCTTAGACTGCCCCTTCTCCTCCCAGCCACATCGCTCGGAAAGCAAGGCCTGCATCCTCTCCCCCCTAAGCGGTTTGAACAAGACAGCTTAAGGAAGCAGCGCATTGCTGTGTTGACTTTCAGTCACTGAGATGTGGGTTTCTGACAACAACGCTGGGCTTGTTTTGGGAGTCAGGAACCCTCCAGTGAAACTGGATCTAACCTGTTGCATCCTGAAGCAATTGAGCAAAAAAGAGTTATGGTTGCTGTAAGTTAATCACAGAAAGCATGTAGGCGAGGTGTAATTATCAAGGGCACCGCCATCTGATAACGTTTACAACAAACAAAATTTAAAGACTTAATCCAGAAGCAAATCGGTGGAAGGTTTTTCTTTCGTTCTTTTCAAAATAATTGACCACTGATTTTTTAGTATTGCTAGCAAAGTTCACTTCTGCCAGATAAGATTATCCTGAACATTTTTCCTCACTGGATAGTGGGGGCTGAATTTCAGGATTCTCCTTCAACACTGGAAGAACTTGAGATCCAACAGATAAAATATCTGGAAAGGATGAGCACAAGGGCTGGTTCATCAGGTATATACCAAAGTTTGTCTGAAAAAAAGCAAAATATTAATTAAAATGCAACTCACGTCAGAGTAATCAGATCTATAAAGGATCTCACAATCCAGACGTGTTCAGGAAAACAATACTGCTTTAAGGACAAGGATACGTGCCTGATCTCCAAGCAACTAAGAACACTTCATCAGATTAGTTCTAATAGGCAAGTAAACAAGAGCCAACCCCATGCTATTCAAGAAGAACACCTTAAGTAACCAGATAAAGAAGGCAATATTTCATCATGAGTTCCATAGCATTATATACGTATAAATTATATACATAATTTATACTCCCTCACAGTCTTGTTACTTAATGACTGCTCTGTTTTTTATTGACAAATACGGTTAATACCTTTTCACAAATAAAGGCTAGGCAGTTTGAGAAAGAATATATGTTGAAACAGTGAGGAAAAGTCTCTAATGTTCATTCTTTGCTTTATTAATAGCACTTTGCTAGCACTCAGATAAAACACTTACATGCAGTCTTAATTTTAAGCATACAAGACACTCCAGTTAAAGCTGTAAACAGCTGGGCGTAGTGTGGAAATGTCACATTAGGGGACTAAGAACCTATTTTACACAATGTGCTTTTGTTTTTCAACAGTAGGAAACTTCAGGAGGAAGAAACAGCATTGCCATCTCAGGATAGTATTTCCTCAAGAATTAGCAAGCAGTTAATTAAAGAAATATGTCAAGTAACAAATCAAGGAATGCTTAGGACTATGTTACATGGGTGATTGAATTGTGGACCTCAGAACGTCTTTGTTCCAGTTCAAACTGAGGAACCTGGAAACCCAATGCAAATTTTCTCATTAATTTTTAAAGCTTTCAGTAAAAAGAATTTGTTTTTAGCACACTACAGCCAAAGAGTTTGGTTACCAGTAACTCAAAGTGCAAGATAAGTAAAAATAAGTGCAAAATAAGCAAATGAAATTGATTTGGTGTATCTATGAAAAAAAAATCATTTTCAAATGAAACTCTATTCTCTTCCATTTCCTGATGATATTTACTGCCATTGTTCAGACAGATGATCCTGAAAAAGAGGGAAATGCAACTACAGAAGGTTTAGCAAAATATATACTAGCTGAAGGGAATTGTGAGGGTGACAGAGCCCTGGCACAGGCTGCCCAGAGAGGCTGTGGAGACTCCTTCTCTGGAGATCTTCAAACCCCACCTGGCTGCCACCCTGTGCCCCGTGGTCCGGGTGTCTCTGCTGGAGCAGGAGGGTTGGGCTAGATGATCTCTAGGGGCCCCTTCCAACCTCAACCACTCTGTGATTCTGTGAATCTGTGTGAACTGCAATAAATAATAATAAAATCCTCACCATTTACAAGGCGAATTTAAGGAAATATATTTGACAGTCTTAATATGAAGGTAATTTCTCCATTCTTGCATTAATTAAATAAAACACAGTAATGAGGTAACAAAGAATATTTTTATGTCTCTGATGAAACAGCAAGATAGAAAGATGAGATCTACTCTCAAGAAAGAAAGACACTGCAAGGCAGAGATCTAACAATATGCTGCCTGAATCGGGCCTGATCAGGCCAATTCTATTATTGGCATTTTTAGATGGTGTCAACACTGGCAGACATAAAGCAGACCTTTATGGTCAGTGTCTTGGTATTTAATGCTAAGAAATGACTGCACATTGTCAGTACATTGTATGAGTACAATACAAAACTACTAGGCTGGAGTGATTGTGTTGGACTAATCATAATGACAAAATGGAAAAGTTAGTAACTATTTGTTCTTAAATATTAAAGTATATAATATTACCTTGTTTTTTCCCCAAATATGGTAAGAAGCTGTGCTTTCTTTCCTTTTAGAAATGATGTAGCAATTAGACTACATCAGACTACATTGTGGTTAATATCCTAGATTTACTTCCTATACTTCAATGCAATGACACTAGTCTTAATTCTACTGCTTTAAGAAATGAGGCAATTGGAAACTAATATAGTAAAATGAATAAAATATTACTCCATGCTATACCATATTTCACACTGGAAGGGACTTTATAACTCATCAGTATAAATGAACTTATGTCAAAAATTGCAATGTATGTTTCTTACTTTATCGACAGCTTGACTTATTTTAAAACATGGCCAAAATAACCTGCTCACTATGAACCATTTATTTGACTTGCTTTCTATTGTTCTGGATAATTTAAACAGATTTTGTTTTTAAAGCATTTTAAACCATTCAAAGCTATTTAAGAAAAGACATATGGGAGTATATCTTACCTGGGGAGTCCTCAAGCACATTTCTAATTATTGCCATCAATATTTTCCTACTCCGGGTATCTAAAATTTCATATTATTTGGTGCTCTGAGAACAGATGACGCCTAAGCAGCTTTCAAAGTAGTGGTATATGTATTAATGTACATATACATAATATATGTATTAACACCTATTCGGATGACTCTTGTCCTGTAAGAACATTCTCATTTCTGAGATTTTCCTTTTTGTGAAAGTTCTTAGGATTTAAGTGGATTTAAAATCTTTTAAGTAAATTCCTTGATTTTTGTAAGAATTACAAATATTAGCTAAGCAAATACAGATAATGACAAGAAAAACAAAACATGTGCATCCCACAAGCCCAGTTCTGGTTCCAAAGATAGGCAAAAAAGCAGAAATTGGCCCTTCTCACATTTCACTGGTAGAAATGATGGCAGTTACAACCCGCAGAGCTGTTACAATGAACTGCATAACCTCTCTCTGCTCTTACTACCCTTCCCGGAGTTCAAGGGCATTTAATTCTGTGTGTAACCTCACCAGAACAAACCAAGAAGGGAGCAGAGAGAGCAGGACTGTGAATTCTTCAGCTTTATCCCCTCAGTCTTCTCATGTCAGCAGGGGCTCTTCCTATCGCTTCTAAACTTCACAGGGATAAAATCAGAAAGCTTCTTGATTGTAAAAGCACAAAATAGTAATTGCTGGCATAATTAAGTAGAATACTAAGTAAAACATACTTATTCTGGCCCAACAGGGAATCATGCTCACCTAAAGGAGGACAGCACATTTACTGGATCAATATGCGCTGCTTAGGTATCTGCTAACAGGAAGTTTCCTGGATGCAAGTTTCCTGAAGTGCTACATCTGACATGGGCTGAGATAAGATGCCTTGGAGCTAAAGTGGATGAACAACCAGTTAATTGCATCTGTAGGGCAAAAGCCCTTCTAGAAGGTTTTGGAGTGATCGAGCACGCTAAATAAAACTTACCTGCCTACTAATGGCCTCTGCATTTGGCTTCTGGATGCAGCTCGCAGCTGCCTTCCACCAACAGATGAATTGGCTATTCTCTTCTGCTTGTTTTATTCATAAGGTAAAATAGCCTCCCTCCCATGCAAAGGTTTTGGGAGATGCAATTATTAAAGCTACTAAAGCTTTTTTTTATTTTCTTTAATAAAACATTTTTCTATTAGCTCTGGATGGACCAAAATCTAATGTAAAGTGTTAAAAAACAGGAACATTACAGCATTCATTTTTCACACACTGATTTTTCATGTTGGAAAATAAAGGAAACTTTTAATTTGGTGTCAAAGAAGACATCTTGTTTTGTTGAAAATAATACAACAGAAGTTGTTAAGAAGTGATTTTCTTTGGCCGTCTACCTTAAACAAATGCATTTCCCAATTCAGGTGCAAAGCAGCAAAGAAAACCATGTTATTCACAGAAGACTATTAATTACATCAATCACTGTTTGCAAATGTTTCCAGATAACCGGATGAAAGGCATTGCATAGTATAAAGCCTTGCATTACTATGAAAATGATGATAATAATGCATCAGATAAGAGCAGTCATTTGCTATCCTTATTAATGTTTCTGTAAGCTGTCCAAATGCATGGTGTCTAATTCTGCAAGAACAGGAACAGTGATGAGATACATAAAGGAGAATCAGCAGCTCTCAGGAAAAAAGCACAAGCCCTTCAGCGTATGAGGGCATGTGCAGACATAGTGGATTCTGATGCACAGTTATCCAAATGCAAATATATCTACAGGGTTCCTAGAATAAGTCTTACACTGCATTTGCAAAATACAGAAGATGTCAAGAATTCAGTGTTCCCTTTTGTTTGTTCATGTGTGTTTTTCATCAGATGGTGACACAGGTGAATCACTGTGTTGGTAGATTTATGTTATTTGCTTAATGTAGTTACCTAGTCTTTCCTAGTCACCTGCAGCAACACAAAGAGCTCTGTCTCAGAGGGGGAGCTCATTTTTCCTTCTCAGTCAAAAATCAAAGAAGGAATTGGTAAAGAGTGCTTCTTCTGAACTGGTCGCAGTAGAGCTCAGAATTGCCTGATAGAGGTGTTTGCATTTTAATTCCAACCAGGTGATAAAAGTTTTCATAAAATATGCCTGGTTAGGCTTCATCATCCTGCGTTACATTTATAAGGAAACATGCAAAGTGCTTTTGAGGCTCGTTACAAAGGCTGGTTCTCACTTTCAGCAGTGATCCATGTATGCAAAGCCTCAGCCTTTCAACCTAGAACATCAGGTTCTCACAGTCTCTGAGGAACATAGGAAAATGTAATTTCAGAAATGAATATTGAGCCACCTTTTACACGCCATACTTCATCTAGCTCAGTATTGAAATTCTTTGCTTTGGGCTACCATTTGATCAAGCTTGACACATTCCTTCTGATTGGTATTCTTCTTGGAAAAACAAAACCAGTCGGTAAGTATTGACACCTAGCTGCCATATTAAGCAGGTGGGATTTGCTATGCAATCACATATACAGTGTCTTTAATGTTCTGGAAATCAAGCAACTACTGCATCCTTCCAAAAGTATCAGTTCCCCTTTCACCTGGAAATTAGCTTAAGCCCTGTTGCTGCATGCTTGCTATTTGTTATAACTGTCTTATTGACAGCTGTGAATAAACACTGCTGAATTGCTTCATGGAATTTGATAAAAAGGAAGATGGTATCTAGTAGGTGTCCTCTGCCAGGCCTGCTTAACACCCTGAAGGTGTCATAGTGCTCAACTGCTACTTACTCACTGATAACCAGCAGGAGACCATCAACTTAGGGACCACTTGCACAAGGGCTGGACTATGAGGTCTTCTTAGACCTCAGTTCAGCTCAACTGCTAAAGTTGAGTAAAAACTGTGCTGAAGGTTGGGAAGAATCAGAAAGCTGCAGGCCCAGTTCTCTGCAGCATGAACATGGTTGCGCGGCCGAGGGAAGCAACGCACCCCCCTACTCTGAATAGCAGCTCTGTGCGCTGCACTGCCTTGCCATGCGCCTTTCATCTGATGCCAGGTTCTCAAGAGGCTGGATTGCTCTCTTTGCCTTCATTCTGTGTGAATGAGTTGCTTCTAGGAGTGTTTGTACCAAGAAAATCTTTGCATTGCTGACTTAATCAAAGAGAAGCTCATGTCTGTTGTGGGAAACACAAAGAAGGTGCTTTGCCTCTCCTGAGAATTTGTATGCCAGGGAAGGTGTCCTTGCCACTTGAGAAGGTCCCTGAATACTGACTGCTTTTCCTCCCCAAAGGCTTTCAAATCCAGTAAATCCAGTGTGGGTAGAGGGAAAGCCCTCCACACACTGCACCCTGCTTGGTAGCTGGGCAGCATCCCTGCCAGAGTGCCAGAGAGCACTGCAAAGTGGCCCGGGGTGCCAGCTCCAGCTCACCACGAGCTCAGCAGGGCCCCTGTCCCCAGGGTGGCCGGGAGCTCCTCTCACAGAGACACCCAGGCTGCCAACCTCTGCCTGCCAGAGCCTGCACGACTCCCCGGGGCACCTCAGGTCAGCGGGAAGCCGTGCCTAGACAGCTGGCCGTGCTGGCAGGCCCCTCGCAGGCGCCCCGCTCCGCACCAGGCAGCTGGCTCCGCGGCGGAGCTGGCGCAGCCACCCGCCAAGGACAACGTGCGCTGACCATGTAGCTCTTTGTTTGCTTCATGAGTCACCGAGACCAATCAATTTCTTCAAACAAAGAAAGCATTATTTGTAATTTGTCTGTACGTTGTTTGGGCGAGTAATATCAACCTGCTTGTTATCGCTCTGCCTCTGTGCTGGGTCTAATCTAGGACGTTCGGCTGTTCTTTGGCTGCTGACCTACAAGTGGGGGCTTCCAAGCCTGGTCTAGATGACTGAGTTGTTTTACAACTGAAGCTAAACGAGCAGCAAGCATTGAACTTAGAATGAGGATTTTATGAGGAGGTTTGGGAAGTTTTGGGATGCTGAAGTGTCTAACCATTGTCCTAACACTCTCAGTTCCAAGAAATAATGCAACCTTAGGATGCAGAATGACTCCTAGAGCACACTTATACTTCAGAGATGTTTCCCAGCCAGTTATTTTCCTAATGGATTAATTTCCTCCTCAACTATATTCATGTCTACTCTGTATTTCCTGCTAAGTATTTTCCCAGAGATTAAAACTTTCAGTAATGTTTAAGCAAGCTAACTGTACCATTAACTACAAGCTGACAGTAGTTGCAAGCACATTTTGATATCTCCTAAACTATCTCTTTGTGAATGACATCAACATATCAGCCTGTGTTCTTCAAGACCAAAAGAAACACACTGTAAAGTAGTACGTACAGAATAAAAGCAAATATAGAAAAAAAAATAAAAAATGTGTTAAGCATTTTATAGAAAGAAAACATGTCATATCTGGGTTGTAAGTGTATCTTCTTTTAACTGAAAGAACAAATAGTAATATTTAGCATAACAACTTAATAGTGAATATTTTATCAGTAGCTACTTCCATATGCATGCACTGAAGTCAATAGATCTTTCTATACGGCTCCTCTGGAGTATCTCACTGACCTTTCTACCCCTCGCTGCAGACAGAGACTGCAGAAATTCCTTGTTTTGTTCTCCAGACTGTTGATCAATGCAGATTATCTGACATCTGCTACATGGGCCCACAACCTGAAATTGCAATTAAAGAAGGATCACAGGAATATATCAGAACAGGGCAATACAGAACAGTACAAGCTTCTTACTGACAAAATAACTTAGAAACATACCTTTCATTTACTTTCGCAGTGTTATTTTGTACTTTAGTTATGTAAGTGGTGATTCTTGTTAACCTAATGTAGGTACATTTTCAAAGACTCCTTTTGGGATGTCCTCACTCAATTTTTAACTCATTCCTTTTCCCTTTTCTTTCCTTAAAAAACTTCCCACAAACAGAATCTGAGAAATACCAAAAATGTGTACATTTATATTTCTTGCTGGTTTCACTTCATCTACTGATTGGCAGGGATACTTCTCCAAAGGAGGACTAAGTGTAAAATTAAGCCAGACGCTCAAGATTTGACCAAAGGAGGATTCTCTTGGAGTTAAACTAACACAGTTTGGTTTACATTGCTCCAGTGAAGTTGAAATATACATAATACCCCACATTCTTTCTGATTTTCGTGGTACTTTGTTCAGAATATAAAGTCTGAATTTTCACAGGTTCATAAGGTCAGGAGGAATTACTTCATTTTCTAGCCAGTGTGTGATACAGAGCATGGTTCCCTAAAATTAAAAACTGCAATGAGTTTCTTCTTATCTTTTATAGTATTAAAATGAAGAAGGAAGACATATTCTCATTTTGCTTAATATTGCATCCCTAACTTTTGCAGAACTCTACATTATAAAAACTGACTTTTTTTTACAGTTATCTCAGCTTACACCTTCTGCTTTTGTAAAATTAGTCATAAAGTTCAAGAGGGGAAATAATTAAAACTCACACTGCAAATATTTTTATATGCAGATCTGAAGTGCCATTCAGTTTTTTAAGGTACATTTAGAACTGCATGTAAAATTCTTCAGTGTAATCATCAAAACCACACATTTGGCTCTGCTTTTTCAGAAGATGATTTCTCACAGCTTTAATATTTCATTAAAAGAAAAAGAACACAAGGTAGAGAACCCCATATTTTTCCCTGCCTTGCCTTGTCACAGTTCAACAGCTTCCTCTACCACTGTACTAGCATCAAGCACCATTAACATCATTTATACTCTTACCACCTCAGTATCACCATAAGGACCTAGTGGAGACTCAGAAAGACAAATCAAGTTGCATAAGCCTTCTCCTTTTTTAGGCTTGCACTCCTGAAATATTTCAATGCCAGAATTGGGAATGTTTTAGCTGCAGTTTTACAGAACCTTCCACAAGAGGTGCCTGAGCCGAGTTCCTTAGTGTGACTTCAGCCTTCAACAAGCTAATGCCATGGATGTTATCCCTTGTGTTCCTCACCTCTTACCCAAGGACAATTCTCCTCAATTCTCTGTCTCATATTACAGCTTATTTATCAAAGCACATGTTAAAAAAAGAACAACAAAAAAAAAACAAAACAGGTAATGTTTTCCATTCTTACTCAAAAAGGATCACCCTTGCTATATCTTACAGCATGTTGATCTGAAAGAAGTGAGAGGGATTCTATCACAGCTTCTAGACCTGACCTTAGCACTTGTGTCATTCACACCTTCATTACTATCCCTAAGCAAGCAATGAATAAGTCACTTTTACATCCCAGGCAATACAGTTTCAAATACATTTTTTTCACACCAAAGGATCAGAAAAAACAAATTGGAATCTAACTCCCTTAGGTTTCATGCACAACTTTTTCATGGACTGTTTTGTGCGGGTTTTCCCCAAAAGAATTACTTTATCAGCAAAGACTGACTCTATAGCATTTTCATGACAGTATAATGCATATTATAGTGTTAGAAATGATATGCAGCAGCATAACATACGAAAGAGCTCTGTCAAGTAATACCAAGGTCAGTTTGACACAGAAACACATCTTGGATGGAGATTAAGAGAAAACACATAACACAGGGTAATACACATTGATCATTCACTTGTATTTCCCAGCTCCTGGACACAATGTGTCACATGCGCAGTTATCTGAGACTGCATTTGGACTGTCATGCTTAGCAGCAACCACTATTCTTTCACAACTTATGCTGATTAAATATTTGCTATAAACTCTGATCAAAAACAGTGATAAATCTTCCCCTTTTTTAATAAAGTTAGGAAATGTTATGTGCATGTGAAATTAAAAAAAAAAAAAAAAGGGGAGAGGAATATATCCAAATCTCTCAATTACATTAAAAAATCTTTGGTCACAATACTTATTTTTAAACACATTTCATAAACTTCATCTTTGTAGCTGTGCAGTCCATGTCCTAGATAAAGCCTTGCAAAAATTGCTTTGTTTCCAGGAGTCAAAACACTTTTTGATAGTAAAGGACAAGAAGATGAGTCTATACCTGAAACTGCAGAGAACCTATTGAAATCTCAGCCCATTCTTCTTCTTCAAAGGACTCTGGAGCACTGATGACAAGGTTAGCACGGAAGCGTCGGATTAATTCCTGCATTTCCAATGGTTCTTCCAGTCTGTGTCACAGATTTCAGAGGAAAAAAAAAAAAAGAAGATAAGCTTTATTAAAAAAAAAAAAAAAGATAAAGCTTTATTAAAAAGCAGATAAGCTCTATTAACTAGTTTTCCAGTAGATATTTGTGCTGCAAACCTAGAATCTAGTGGCTGGTTTGATTCAGCAAATGCTTCTTCTCCAGAATACCTGAGACCAAATTTTAATACAAAAGCTACACAAGGTGTCTGATTATGGCTTGCAGTACTCTCGGTGGCTTCTTCAGAGAAGCAAGCAAGAATTGAAAAGTAGGCATGAAAGCATGTGAGGTTTTAATTATAAACAACGAGAATATTTCCATGCTAGCTATCATGTGTAAGGCCTAAACAGAAAGATCTTTTGGTTAAGCAATCATGTGACTTTTAGAACCACTTAAATGTTTCTAAAATGAAAAGAAATCAAACATACTCTGCACTCGCTGCTGTAGCTAAATGTACAACAGAGCCTGAAAGTGAAACAGGCCGGTAAAGACATTTTGTGAGGGAATGTATTCCTTGTATTATCATTTGCCCTTGGGATGAAGGAGATTGCACCAAATGACAGATGTTTCGAAAAAATTTAATCTCTGCGTGGAGACACCTACACCTCCTTGCAAGCACTTCAACTGCCAGAGTGTAGATTTGTGTGAATACTGAAAACAGAGATGAAGGAGCCAGAAAGGCAGACTGCATACAAATAGCAGAAGGTTGGATGCACCTTTCAATTGTCATCTTTTACTCTTCTTCTAGGGGACAATCTTTACTAGTACTGTAAATAGGACAGTCCTAAAATTTGCAAAGGAGATCCTATCAGCGCCTTTGTTAATGGGTAAGAACATGGACATGAGCATTTTTTCCGGGTTCTTTCAGCTTTAGCTTAAGAACTTTTAGATATGACAAAAGCAATATAGTGAAAAGAGAAGTTCTTATCCTGGGCAAAAAAATTAGTAGTAAGGACAAACAGTTTAAAACTGTGTTTTAAACCAAATGAGGGAAAGCATGAAAAATCAAAGCACAAGGAAACCCATCCACATTAAGCAGTCTTGACAGAAGAGGTCTGTTATGTGAAGAACTTTGTTTTGTTTAAAATAGTCTGGTTGATCTTTAAAAGGCAAATATGCATAGGGATAGACTGGATGTGCAAATTTTCAAGCAAACCATGCAACCCCGATTCCTGCAAAGCTTTTGCAGGTGAAAGGACCCTGGGGGTAGAAAGTGGAGTGGGAAGTTTAAGCAACAGTAATTTTCCATAGAGATACCACAAGCAATCTCATGATTGAGACAAAATTTCTAATCACGGGAGGAGATGGAAGCCAACAGGAGGAGTTGGCTATGCTCTAAAAAATGGGGGGGGGCGCAAATAGTAGATAGCTATAAAGAAGTTCAGTTATACTGTTTTGCATCCTTGTTTTGCTGTGGACTACACTGAGTTCTGACACAAAGAGGTTTGGTGCTGGGCAGAGAGAGCTTTGAATGCATTTTGTGACACAGGAGTGCCTGCCACCACAGCTGGTGCACAGCAGGAGCATCAAAAGCTCCAGGAACATCACAACTGTGCCAGCAGTGTCCTGAATCAGTTGTTAAAAAGCTACAGAAAAAAAAAATGCTTCTTGGAATTTCATCCTTTGCCATTGTGGCTATCCAGAACAGCAGTGCTCACACTCCTGCTCTCGCTGCCTTCCATCCGTCCAAGCTCTCCAATACACCTCATCTTCTGCTGGGCCTGGCCTGATCCCTCTGAACTGCTTGGAACTGCTTGCACCTCTGTGAATTCCCAATACCTGCCCTCCCTCAGAACTCGTGTCAGCTGGATGGAGTGACAGGCACCTTCATCTTGCAAATCTGCAGAGGTGTTTGTGAGGCAAAACATGTTTTGCTAAAGCTCGCTTGGGTACATCGGGCAGAAAGTGTTCCATAGGTTTAACAGGCAAATCTGAAAATTATTATTTGCATCTTCAGGGACATATTTTTGTCAAGAGCATTTGAGCACGAAGCCAGGCCATGAGGATTTTCAGAGCTGATTGGTAGCTGTAACACCAGAGAGATGGATGTCTCCTTATGCATGTAGCTCTAGAATAGTATGTTACATTCAAGATTTTAATTAAAATGCTGTGACTGTTTTAGATCACCTCTCAAGAGCCAAGTGCAATGTGGAAGATTAATTTTTACTTATGAAAGACAAAAATGAAGGGAAACTATTTAAATTCAATTGAAGATTGAAAGCATTCCACAAATCTTAGCAGGTTTCCATTAAAAGAGAATATGCAAAGTAGCTAAATAGTGTTTCTTAAAAAAGAAAAGCATTTAATTAAGACCTGTATGTGCAGATTCTTAAATCTGCACACTGCACAGAACACTGCACAGTTCTGCATTTGGAAAGTCTGCATATGGTGATGTAGTACCAATGTAGAATGATGTTGAATTCCTTTCCCCCCAGCAGCATCCTGAGAAAAGTAGGGGAAAGTTTTCCAACCTGTGCTGCAGACTGGGAAGCAAGATGCTTCTCACACATCCTGGCAGCTCCAGTCATATCTGGGATTTCTCTTGGGAGAAAAGGGATGACTTAGCCCAAATATATCAGAGGGGTATGCTGGAAGAGCTGAGCTGCAAACGTAGGGATCATCTGCCACTGTGTGTTTTCCCAGGCCCTCTGTCCTCCTTCATCTTCATTTATTGCTCCTTTTGGTGCATTTTTTTTTTTCCTTTGCACTATCCTCTCAATTCCTAGGTCTGGGAAGCTTTCTCACTGGGTCTTACCATGGAAAAGCCTACTCTGCAACACTGCTCTCTCAGGAAGATGTAACCCACCCTGTCAAGACTCAAAATAAAGCACTAATTGTCACTGGAGAAAGGTGCTCAAAACAGCTGTGGGACGGGCTGGTTCAAACTTCCTCTCTCCATGCCAGGATATGTTGAAGCTGCCTGACTGTTTCCTGCTAAAGAAAGAAAACCCTCAGGCAGTGCAAGCTTCAGAGCTCTGTAGTGACGCTCCATGAAGTTAGTGGTTTTAAAACCTGAGCAACCTCCTACAGCAAAATACATATATTGCTCCTCAAAACAGCAATTTCAATGCAGAGGGAAGGATCTGCTGTGAAATCTGAGTAAAAGAAGCTGGGCTCGGCTATATGCAAGAAGCAGCAACTCCCCATGATCAGTTTATGAAAATTTGGTTACTACTGGGTTCCCTATCTTTGAACTCGGGGTTGGTTCAATCTTTCCGTTGCTGCTTGAATCTCCTCCTTTGGACAAATAATGTCAAATTCTATACAGAAACAACCAAAGGAAGTAGCAACATACATACAGTCCTGAAAACAGTTTTATAATATTTCTGCTGTGAATGTCTACCCTAAATCTCAGACATTGTTATAGGACAGAAATCTTTCAGTAAGTACCAAGATGTTACATTGCCACTTAACAGATAATTTATGTTGAACAAACGTAATTATCCCTGTTCCTTCTACAAATAGAATTGACTTATTCCTAACTGTCTCCTGTCAGTAGATCATTTGACAAGAATTACAGTGACATCTTCCTCAAGATGAGTGGCACACAGGTTATGTTCAAGCACTTAACTCAAATTTTCGGAAGTAATATAAGCATAAGTAATTATAGCAGTTTGGTACCTACATATTTGTTGAAGACTGAAATGTAAGTATCTCAGCATTTCAAAATAAAACAATTATGTTCGTACTTTATGACAGAATTCTAGAATCCAAGACTGCTGAGAGACATTTGAAGACAGAAGGATCTTACCTTGCAGAAATATGGTCCTTCAAATGTGAAATGCTTGCTACATTTATTAGGAGGTACTGGGCTTCATTCACAAGAGAGAGCGAGATACTTGTAGCAGGTGCCATACCTTAAAAAAAATCAATCCAACATTGTAAAACGATGGTTAAAAACGAGGAAGATAATACTAGCAATTTCACCCCATCTTTCCTGTGACCTCTTACTCATTTTCATTACAAGAGTTTTTCATTGGGCTCCAGGCAGTAAGGAGAGATTCCAAGAATCCTCTCAAACTTGTAAATCACAATGGTGTAATACATTTAGAAACTGTGATAGAAACGAGATTTTACCAATTTTGTAAAATAATTTGTAAGAGCAGTATCTATGGATTTTTCATGCTCTTTCATTTTGCTCCCTTCTACAATGAATTTCAGTATAAGAATAAATTCACCGCTAATGGATTTTTCGTGATCATTTCTCAAAACGATCATTGAATTTCCAGAGATTATCATGGCAGTGATAA
>VZSV01000199.1:769553-823402 GCA_013398735.1 Nothocercus julius | reverse complement strand
TCCTAAAATGTAAAAGCTGTCATTTTCCATGGTCATTTAGTTGATAATAAAATTCACAGATGTGCTCATAGTATTAATATTAAAAAAAAAAAAGTCTTTATAGTTCCTATTTTCAGTCAATGAGAAAAATTAGAGGTCTATTATTTCAATAGACTGAAATATAAACTATTCATGTATATTCTTTCATCAGTGTATGCACATAAATCCCATTAATTTTATTGGCAGTAACACATGACTATTGAAGGGAGAATAAATTCCATTAAGTGTAATTGGTTGCTCAGTTTTGTTAGCATTTTTCAACTCCTGTATTTCAAAAGGACATCACAACACACTTTTTTTTTTTCCCCTCTGTGCTGTGGGAAACTAATTCACAGGTTGCCAGAGTAATGCTCATTGTTAACTAAAATGGAAAGAGAGAAATTAGCCTTTTAGAGGAATGTATTCTCAGTAAATTTCTGTTTGGATTATTTTTGTGTAAGTCAAGAACAAGCCCAATGGGTTGTGCAGTGGTGAGCAGATCGTGCCCCTGGACAGAGGAAGACGGTAAGAGTTCTCTTGATTCTCAGCCAAGCAATACAGCTTCTGGAAATATCAGCACTTGCTCCTACCCTCTTTCAAGTCACTGGGAGTCAAACTATTTAAGGAAGATTGAGCTGAGATATAAGAAACTATTTTTCTCCATGGATGTTTATTTAAAATTATGCTGGTCTTCTCTGAGTCCTACTGTAGCAGGGATCATTGTAATCTTCACATTAAAAAGAATAAGAGATGTTGTTAATGGCCACATGAAAAGCACAAACAAATAACATTTGCACATAGTATTTGCACATGCAAATATGATTTGACAAAATACAGGAATACAGTTTCTTAAAATTAAGGATCCACTCCCTCCACTAAAGTAAAAAACATTCCCTGAGAAAAGAAGCACAAGCTCTTCCTCTCCATTTCCAGTCTCTTACCCCTTTCCTCAGAAAACAGAGGAGTAGCTGGAGTTTCCAGCTTATGATGAAAAGTAACTAATACTGTTGGCAGAGACCATACCCAAGCCCTGAAGCATTTCTGTCCTTGCCTAGCACCCTAGTCCGGCCGTTCTCACTAACCCCAAGGACGGCAGGATCACACAGCTAGGTGTTTCAGGCAGCTAGGTCTGTCTATCTGAGGGCCAGATGGGCTATATGTCCCACAGAAAGGGACTAAAGAAACAACCTGAATCAGCTTCTCAACATGGAGAGGATTCAGCAAAAGCTTCTAAAATAGCTACCGTAAAACTAAATCATTCTGATAAAACTATTTAATATATATTGAAAGAAAATGACCATACACAGAATTTTTACTAATTAAAAGTTTTATAGGAATGGGAAAACTGGAGGGAGGAGAAAGAATAGATTAATTTGTTTTAGAAGTAGTATGGACAAAGCATTCACCTTGATCTAACAGCACCAAGGGCAAGACGTCCTTTAAGGATGCTGCTTAATGGGTGATGTGGAACCTGCCCCACTTCGCTGCAGACACTTACAGGGGCACCGAACCCAGGAGCACAGTTGCCTTAGGCTCTCTCTTGGAGAGAAACACCTCCAGAGGGGATCACTGTCACCGCCTGCTCTCACGCTGCCAGAAGCACAGCTGGTAGCAGAGAAACCAGCAGAGAACGTGGATGGTGACAGTGTCCTCCTCACAGGGCAGCAGAAAGAAGGCAGCTCCCCAGACCAATGGTGTTACCTGACCAGCTGGGAGCAACTGAGATTTCCTATTACAGGAACAGGACAAGAGGCGCAGTAGGGGTATAGATAAATGCTCTTGACATATTTTTCACCATTGCCACCTCCTTTGCCCACTCCTCAACACCAGGAATGTTCACATCACCATGCCCAGACCCAGGCCCATGCTGGGTAAGGACAGATGTGGCTCTGCCTGGCTCGGAGAAACAGGGCTGAAAGAAATGAGCTGGCAGAGAAATGAGAGTTAGACAGCTGAGTGTTTTGTGACTACCAAGGCCTTCCTAACCTTTGCCTCCTCTTTTGTGCAATGAAATGTGCAATGAAGGCCAGGATAATGAAACCTGTTCATGGTTAGAATCGTAGCAAAACCACGTGCTGAAGAGAAGGCAGAAAGTCCACGAGGGGCTTGTGCGGGCAGGGGGAGAACAGGAGGAGCTAGAGGCCACGCAACTCCCAGTGGGCAAGATGCCTGTTAATATCGCTGAGGAAAGGCCCTTTGGAGGGGAGGCACCCAGTGCGGGAGAGAAAAGCAGTAGCGCTGGAAGAGCCCTGGAGGTGAGCAGAGTCAGCAGGCTAAGTAGTGCAAATCTGAAATACGGTGAGCCAGGGACACAGGCCAGCGAGGGCTCCGAGCTGCCTGGCCACCAGCGCGCTGCCGCTCCTCGCTGTGCTGCTCCCGGCTCGGGCTGCGCGCCCGGCGCCCAGCCGCAGACGCTAAATTAGCAACAAGCTATCGACAGGCTGAGGGGAGCTGTGACAAAAGCGGCAATGATTAACACGAGGCGTCCAAGGAAAGAGTCAACTGGGTGAATTAAGTTGGTCTGCCACAGAATGATTTAAGGGGGAGATATAACAACAACTCATATATCTGAAGGGATAAAAGAAAGAGTAAAAATTTATTACAAACAAATAAATCATGAGTTTAGACTGCAGGTGAGAGGAAAAAAAAAAAACTCAGAATAAATATTAGAACAGCTTCCTATTGATTTATCTGCTGAGCCTTACCTGCCAGTTCATATATGCTCCCATCACTGTGCTACCTTACGAGCAGTATCCTCCAGAATAGCCTTTCCAAGCAAATGAGAGCCATTATCACACTCTCGAGCATTAACAAATAACATGGATTGCAAATAGTCTATAAAGATGAAAAATAGCAGTGCTGTTATAAAAAGAGGGCCCAGATCGCCTTACTGGCTAAATGATCTAGGCTCTAGGCTCACTATATAAAGAATAAAATGATTCTCCGCTCTTGCATACTGCATACAATACCAAGACAAGCTGTAAATGCCAACCAAGTTTCTGTTAGAGCACATGGGAGATCCGATCCATCACTTTGGATGGAAAAGTGATCTACAGACTTGATCAATCACTTTTGAGTGGAAATGGTTCTCACTTTCACATGAGGGAATTTAAGTGACTGTGAAATCTCCTGCAATGACATGAAGTAAAATGTAGGATTTAAAGGTGAATTTCATCCTGGCACCGACTACAGCAAGGGACTGAACTGCCACTAAATCTCAGTGAGAAATGGGTGCCTTGACTGTTGTTTATGTCTGTGAAAACTTCTTCATGGCTCTCTGAAGTATGTCAGTGCAGACATTATTGCCAGGCAAAAGTACTAATGGATCTGCGCTAACTTGAACAATGTGATACTAGCCAGGGGAAAAAAAAAAAAAAAAAAAAAAAAAAAAAAAAAAAAAAATCAGAATGAAACATTCTAAAGGCCCAACAGATGTGAAGCTCTGAAAAAGGATAAATGGTGATAGCTTAGATAAGTTTAGATATTGCAACCACAAGCAATAGGTACGAGGAGAAAGGAAGTGAGATGCAAAGGAATTTGGTATCTAGGAATAATGAGTTCTGAAGCAACTTTGTAGTTTAAATGCTTTCAGACTAGGCTTGCTATGAAATTGCACTACAAAAATCTGGGTTGAAATGCATTCCACTTTGAATTGAAATGAATCAACAATAGCTTTTTAAAGAAAGAATGTAGAGAAAAGAGTGGGAAATGGCAGAATTTGTGACAATAAGCCAATATGGAATCCAAAAAAAGAGACCAGATTGTGTTTGGGGTCTGAAACAAACACAAACATGCCAAACTTGCAGGTATGACAGACCTGTTCCAATTCACTACGAAGAGGAAATTAGCTGGTCAGACTTAATTTCATAGAGAATGAACAGCGCTTGGACAGCTGGAGGGGAGAAAAAATTTAACATACAGAAAGGAGACTCTAGTTATGGATCCACCAGAAACAGACCCATAATGGACTTCTAACAAGGGATAAAAAATCCAATCATTAAGTTCTCACGTTGTGCTCTAGCTGCTGAAATTATGGGCATATATATTATTAATGGTTAAGGCATACAGGCTGAGTAAAAGTTAGACCTCAGGGAAATGGTAAATACCACTCAACCACATATAAACTTGGCATTAATAATGACTTTTGTGGAATACAAACCCGTTCCACAGTTCAATGCTAACAGCAGTGTTAGAAACAAAAAAAAAACAACAACAAAACAACAACAATCCCCCCTCAAAAAAAACTACCCTCCAGTATCAAGGGGCTTTCTGTAATGCTTTCCATAGGGACTTTTCTTCCCCGTAAGAGAATAAAAAGAGTTCTGATGAATCCAGACAAAATTAAGTATCTCCAAATATTTGCATGTATATTGTACATAACACTGCAAATATTAAACTGAGTTAGATAACATCTGGTCCTTATTTTAATTATACTAATTCCTGTTAAAGACTCTTTGCCATAGTCCCACAGCTCCAGGAAGGTAGAGATCTATAAAACTGAAAGGTCTCTAAACAGCACAGATGATGGCTACTCCTTCATCTTCACAGCAAATTCCTCCACCTTCACAGCAATAACACTCCATTCTTGCTGCAGGACTTCCTTCGTGACCTCAGGAGTAGAATAGTCACGAGATTTCCACATCTACCAATTCACCACCTCTTCTTTGAGCATTCACTTTATGACTGCACGTGGAGAGTCACTGTCTTCTCTCCACCTGCCTCTACAACACACTACAGAATGACTTAGTGCTACTACAGCCTGGACTCCTTATATGAAGTAGCAGAATTTATCCCCTGTGTTGGCAGGGATACACAACCTCCAGTATTTTGGTAGGGAAATGAGCTCTGCATTTATAAAGTTGACACCAGTAATCAAAGAGGAGAAAAGGATATTATTTACCAACCTTCTGCCTGAATGATCATAATATTTTGCTTCAGATCAATGGAGGGATTTATAAGGCACAACCTTGGCTCCTGCTTCTGGGTCATGCAAACTCCATTTTGATTTACAACCATCCAGTTACGGTCATATAGCAAGCCTTGGTTTCCTACTGGCCATTCTGCAACCTAGAAAAGCATCAGGAGGAAATAAAAAGCTTTAGAGAATGTTAGTTGCCTTAATATGTTCAGGCTAGAAAGAAATGAGAAGGAAAAAAACTTGGCAATGTAGTACTTTGAAATCACGAAAATGTGTGCAAGCCAATGTCAGCCTTTACAATAGAAACCTTAATTATAAATCAAAGATAAAAATCTGACTGCAAGAAGCTGACTAAACAAAATGGAGTTACTGTAATTTGTGTATTATCTTACACTTAGATATTACATTTAACAGATTTATACAATACAGTAAATAATCTATGAAATACTCTGAAAATTGTTCTCAGTCATTTTTAGGGCCTCTCCCTCCAACAATTTGATTTTAATTTACGAAGCAAAAACACTTTAAGATGCATGTATGCATTAAGCCAAACAAACAAATGAAGAAAAAAAAAAAACGGACATTTTGAAATTCTATATTTTGAGAAAACACTTTTTTTTTTTTTTTTCATAAAACTAGAACCACTTTACCAATGAATCAAATTGAGAAAACTTCCACCATTAAGCTTTCCAGTTTAATGGGCAGCATAATATTTTTTTTAGGATCCCCTTACAACAGAAACTTTTGTCTTCTTTGCTACCTGTTTTTCCATTACTTCTCTACTGCTCTTTGTATCCAATAGTCTATATAACCATATTGTCATTGCTTTCATGTACATTTTTCTGGTGAAAAGAACAGCTGTTGCTGATGCTACACAGATGGTAATCTTGAAATACAAAAAGAGAACAATTTTATTAATGCCTTTGGATGATATTAATAACTGCTTTCTCTTTTAGAATGATAAAATTCTATTCTTTTTACAGAAAGATGGGCATTTAATCACAGTGCATGTATGCTTTCTAGTCACAGTCAAATACGGAGAAAAGTTAGCTACAGCTGGACTGTGATGAATCCTTGTAGAAGTTTATTATGACGCTTAGCACAGCTCTCACGAGTTAGCTAGGAAAAGACTTCTGGAAAAAAATACTATGAAAAAAATACATCAAGCACAGCCTGACACTCTGAAGAAATGCATGACCTGAAGCACTGTAGTGATCCTAAGCAGAAGAATATTGTACATCAAGGAGTTAGTGACTGCTTGTGTGTCCTTGGTGGAAAGGGAAGCAGCATGCTCTCATGTGTATATCCTTGCTTGACATGACGAACTGACTTGTTTTCTTCTAAGAAATACCTGTAAGAGCTTTAATGTCAAAACGCTGGTGCTTACCGTGGACAGTATCGGCGCAGCATGCCATGTCCTCACCAAGAGGTCTGTCCGGTGCTGTATTATCTCTGCGCTCCCAGCATCAGAAGGCATGTAAGATTTAATAGCCAACTTCCTATTCTACTTTGAGCTTTGAGTATTCTGATTAAACCTCATATTACACTTATGAGTCAAGAGGATATTCTTTCTTACAGAGGTCCAGAAAGAACCAGCACCTACCTGGTGCACAAGAAGTACAAGATTATTTTAAAATTACAATTCTGTTTTGTGTGTGCTCTATCCTAAACCTCATAGAACCTGCAAATTCCCAATCTTATAAACTCCAGAATTTGCAAGAGCCCTCAGCAGTAGCTTGGGACTGACTGCCTAACTAGAGGAAACTGAGGGCATGCAGTCAAAATGCTCTGAAATTAAAATTTTAAAGAACTGAAGTTGGACATAAAAATACAGATACAGCCCAAACTACTAATCTCTTCTATACATTTTGGCCACAGGGCTATCAACTCCATGGAATACACAACATATACAAAATGTTAAAGAAGTTCATTTGTCAACCTATCTGATTTGTAATACTTTGAGCAGTTTTTGATGTGAGCTTAGATAAAACCTGCCAAAGTGTTGCAGTATCATCTGCAACAACGTTGTATGGATACCTCAAACGGTAAGCACCTAAAAGATGTCAACCTTCGTCCTGTCTTTTCCCTAGGAGAAGACTCACAGCCCAAAGGCTGAGCAGTGATGCTGTGTCAGTTGAAGGACAGACTTTAATCCTTTCCAGAAAGTGTCCTTTCAACAGGCCAGCATTTTTCAGTTATCCTGTATAACTCCGTTGGAAAATGCATTTTATCAGCCGGTGATCATCTGAGAGCTCCAAGAGTTGCTCATCAAAGAGTTTCTTCCAAAACAGAAGATCACAAATCAGTAATATATCTACCAGAAGATTTTTCATGGATCTACCACTTCAAAAGAATTCTGCCAGCTGTGCTGCAATTCACCACCTTTCACCTGAAACACAAGAGTGGTTCAATTCAGCTGCCTTGGAATACACTGGTGTCTGCCCAGAGGAGGCCAGTGTGGCATGGGCTGGCCCACGTCTTGGTGGACCAGCAGCCAAGGAAAGGCACGGCACACCGGGCATCTCAGATGCCACTAGATACCTGTGTTCAGGCAACTGATTAATTGAAGCCACCCAACTAGTGAAGCCTACTGCAAATTAAGGAGGTTAGTTTACATCACGGTCAGCAACACCAACCACAGCTTCTAACTACTGAGACAAATTCTAAGCGGAAGCACATAAAGAAAGCAAACACACTACAAGTTTATCAGCAGATGCTAGCACACACCTTCCATTCCTAGGATGGCAGGCAAAGTAACTGTACAAGGCGAGGTCTTCTCTGTCTGTCATGAGCAAGAACCATTGTACAGCACAACCAGTTCATGACATCGGCCCATCTTCTTGAATTCATTTCTTTTTCTTGTAATGTGAAAAAAAAATCCATTGCAAAAATGTCTCTTTTTGTTATTTCAGAATTTTCTTTAATTTTTTTTTTTGCCTGCTTTTTTTTCCCATAGTTTACAGTAACATCACAATGAAGGCAAATACAGTTTTGGAAGAAAATTACTGCACAGGCTTTAAATTACTCAAATTTAAAAATGTTAGTGGCCTTATATATCATTTATCCACTGATTACTAAAAATTTGCATCGTATTTTTAAAGTGAAAGCTAATTTGTCTTGTGTGTCAAAATGCAATTTTTATACTTTGAAATCTACTGCACGAATAATAATAAAGTTATGAATGTTTAAAGTCCTAACCTTTTTTACTGGGCTCCCTGCATTATGTAATTATGCAAAATTTATGGACATGAGAGATGCTCATGTTTAAAAATGCATGTTTAAAACAAGTTTTTATGTTGCAAAAGAATAAAAAATGGTCAGGGATAAAGGTTATTCCTTTGCTGCTTCTCTCCCTTAAATAACTACAGGGAAATCAAATGAGAACATCCAAAGAAGTTCCGTTAGAATATTTAGACCTCTCCTTCCTGTGCAGTATGTAAAAACATTATGGAGAACCACTGAATAGAAGATGGTCCCACTGCCAGGAACATATTATAAAGCATACACGCTGTAGAAGCTAACCAACCTGCAGTAAGCTGAAGATCTTCATGCAAAGCTTCATCCACCCAGCTGCCAAAGCACTCTGCACTCTCCTTTTCTCTGGAGGTCAAGTACCTCCCATACTAAAGCACTTAGAAGAGTAGAGAAATCAGAGGTGTTTAGATGAGCAGAAGATTATGTGACTCTGAAGAGGAGATTAAACAGCTGTGAGTTTGTGTTCACATCCTCACCAAGTTTATCTTTCTGCTGCTAACCACGTCATGTATCCTGTGACCCACAGATCAGCAGGCAGGCTTTACTGGCAGCAGGTTGGGTCCTGCACAGAGTTAGATGGAATTTTCTACTACATATGCTCTTTCAGATAAACACAAGTGATCACATACTTCCCCATGAAGTCTACTTGCTATACACTTTAAAAGTCTGACCTACTATATCAGTTATAGGTCTCCCCTAGAACTTACCAATCTATGAGATTCTGATCTCAAGTATTCAAGCACAGGCAGAATGGATTTCCTGCACCCTATATCTAAACATTTCCCATCTTTTGACATCAACTAGCATGCAGCTATCTTAAAACAGATAAAAATGGAGATCGAAATTTTAATGGCAGAAAATATTTTTCTAACCTTTCACAACTACAACGTGTTTTAAAGGTATT
This sequence comes from Nothocercus julius, assembly GCA_013398735.1. Taxonomy (NCBI): domain Eukaryota; kingdom Metazoa; phylum Chordata; class Aves; order Tinamiformes; family Tinamidae; genus Nothocercus; species Nothocercus julius. The sequence continues at coordinate 814,307 of VZSV01000199.1, read as the reverse complement.
TTAGATTTGAAATCTTTGCTGAATCAATCTAAATGAAGTCTAAGAGAACTACAAGCTATGTGATTACTTCTATGAGTTATGAGTTTATGAAAGTAAGGGAATAATACTACCATGTTAACCTGAAGTCTGTATGACACACACCATTACAAGACAAGCAAAGCAGTGATTTCCTAGATGATTAAGTCTTCTCACGACAGAGTCTAGAGAGGATGGAATAATCAGCACTCAGAAAGGTAAAATGACTTTCTTCAAACTTCAGGGAGGGTAACACTGGATATTTTCCCCTTTCAAGATGACAGAGGCTAAAGTTGCAGTAATGATATACAGAGTGTTGTGGATGGTGCTTCACTATGGAGTTAGTGATGATGTAGGCTCTGGAAGTGATGGCTTTCAATTCTACTTTTAATCTGCAGGAAGAGACCAAGCTACTGCATGACTTAAAATGAGATTAACCAACTTCTAAAAGGTTAGGGCTGCCAAAAATATCTTTTCTGTTTTCTTTTGATTTGAAAAATAAAGAGATACAATATCTTATAAATTTCATCCTGTACTAGAAGCCAGTGTGGAAAACTAATTTTAATGCTCATTAAAAAAGGTGAGCGAGGAGCTGTCATGTTTACATCTACAGGCAGAGAATGAGATTGACAGATCTCCCAAAGGCTGGTTATAAATATATGGCACATCTAAAATCGCCACTTAGCCTTTCGGAAAATCGAGGAATGCCTGGTGGAGATCACAAAAGCTAATTGATTTTCTTCTGGAATTTTCTTCAATATTAAAAATCATATAACATTCAGTTTTATCACTCCTCTCCCTACTTTCATTCACAACAGCATCACCGTCATGTCTTTTGGTGTCTCAGCTCTTCTGATGATCCTGATTTCTTTTGTCCTGGTCTCTTCCCTATATTGGCTCCTCAAAACTCCTCATGCAGAGGTACATTAAACAACTGGAAGGATATACAATGAAATCCCAATCTTTTATTTCTCATCGTTTCCTTTCCCCTATCAATGACAGTAATGTCACAGGTTTGAGATGCTGAAGCACAAGAGTGGGAAGGTCATCTTGAACTCCTGCTCACTACTTGACTTCATCTCCTAGACCACTCTCCTATACTGCCCTCCTTATGCATTGAAAACATCCTCTTCCATCATATCTATCACACCAGCTCCTACCATTCCCTCATATGCAGTCATCTCTCTTCTATGAGCTAAGAGGAAATGCATGAAAAATAGTGTTTGAGAAGAGGAGGAGGAGGAAAACAGAATGCTATTTATAATGAACTTGTAGTCTTACCCATGTCACATATGAAGGCTAGTATATTTGTAATTGGATGTTGTTCTTTGGCAGCAGAGACTCTGACAGTGCTTAGCTCATTGAGTTCTGGTGCTATTTTATTATCAAAAAATACCAAATCAGAATACACTAGATTTCAAAAATGATTCTAAACATGCAGAACTAAATCTTAGAATATGGTTGTGATTTTAACATTCATATTTTTAAAATGAGTCATATCATCTAATATTAGCTGCCTAGTTTAAGTTGCTCAAGATCCCTCTTAAAATCAATGGAAAGTGAAAGGAATAGTCAGGAACAATTCATCTTACCTACCGTAGATGCCTCTTTTACGGTAAGATGAAAGAGCAGGTATCCATCGCTCACTGCTTTCAGACTAATACCTCACTTTGGAGGGATATGTTTAGGTAAATTGAACCCTGCATTCAAGATCATGCTTGGCACAAGAAGTGTGCATAAAGAATGGGGATTTTCCTCCTCTGTATACAGGCACAGTTCTGCCTGTCAGGGAGTACCAGGTCTGCGTGAATTTATCATCTAAAGTAGTTTCTCCTCCCGGAGCTTGAAGAGAAGAAATCTGTCTCAATTTGTGGGGAAACATAAGCTGTATCTTTTATGCTGAGGTACTCCTTATCTGCTCCTGGGCACCATCACTTGAAAGACTTCCTAGCACTGACTGTTGTGGCATGTATCTCATAAAACCAGTCGTCAAGTTAAAAATAGAATTTAAGCCCAAAGGGGCCTGAATACTGCTACAAGAGATTTCAGGAGCTTCTGTAGTGGTCTTCTGTAACACAGCTAAAAATCTGCAACACTTAGATGGAGGTTAGAACATTCTCACATTAAATATGGGATTACTTTGCTTTGCTAAACAATTGTGGAAGTTGTTTGTGAAGACCTCATTTGATACTGAAGATTGTGAATTAAAGACCTTGTAAAGAAAACCAAGTTTAAACCTACAGACAGTTTGCTAGTCATTTAGTATTCTCTGCTTAAATTGCCCAGGCATTTTTTCTATTACGAAAAAAAATCACGATCAAATCAGTTGAGAAGCCGTATTTTAAATGCAGGTGATTTGTCACTGGATTTGACCCCAATTTTCAGGCAGATGTGAGACAGTGACCTACACCAGCAAATTTTCACAGGGAAAGTTATACTGTTATTGACATTCATTAAATCACTTCCCAGTATGGTACTAAGAAGAGTCACAGTCTAGGTCAATGTGCAGACCATACACCTATTTCATCACGCATTATTTGCAAAAAAAACCCCTCACAGCTAAGGTGATGATATCATTAACTTGGCAGAAAAGCAATTAAAATCTTCAAAGAGTGAACTTTCAAATAGTACAGCAACACTTAAATGTCATATTTCTGTTGCAAATGTATTTTTAATGATAACATTTCTTTGTAATGTAAATCAGCCTCCTCTCAATTATAACATGTTAATCAAGTTATTTCTCAATTGCTGCCTACCCATCAGTGCCTACAAGTCCATCACATGTCATTTTGTAAAAGCATACTAATTACTTGATTATATTTTAGTCAAGTTTTGCAAATCCAACCATTTTTTTTGAGGACTGCATCTTATGTGCAGACTTTTCTGTTTGAGGAGGGCGGAAACAATGTAACACATTTATATCCTGTAACTTCGAAAACCCTAAGCAATCCTAACTGAAAATCCTTCAAAGTCCCTTAGCATGCAGGAACTTTGAAAAAAGGAGTGTTTCTCATCAGGAAAAATGGGTACCCACAAACTGTTTCCAAATATCTGCACTTGGTATTCCCAGTTGTCAGGTCTGACAGGGGCCAGGAAAAAAAAAAACAAACAGAAGTTGTGGTGAATACTTAAGAACAACTTAAAGTGCATACCTCAAATGCAGAGCATGATTTGATTGGATACAGGTAAATGTTGGTGACAGTAATGGGTTTGTCACCTCTTCTATATGTCGGTACTGCTCTCTCAGAAACAGCTGCCCTTATGCTTCCCGCCTTGGTCCCTGATGGCTGCCCCTTGACAGTCTTCAGTGTTGCAGGTGAATTATCCCAGAGGTCTCTGTCTAACATGCGCATTCTTGGAGCCAATTTATTTGCGTTGTTACAGGAGGAGTAGTCATCCTGAACTGGAGATTCGGCAGACTCCGTTGTCAGCTTTGTAACAGAGGACTGGAAGGGATCTGCAATGTCTGACTTGGAGAATCTGGTGGCTATGATAAATTTCAGAAAAGTCTGTGCATCTTCAAAAGTAGACATGTACCCAAATGATATTCTCACGGAACCAGTGGGACGTCCATCAATCAGGTCTACATCATCTCCACATGTGTGGCCTGCCTAATTTCAAACAGAAAGAAAAACAGGGAGCTATTACTACAGACTTTGCTCTATCTCTCACCAGTCTGTTAACTTTAGCCTGAAGAACTGCTTTCAAATATATACATATAAACATATACATGTGTAATATAAACCCCTGAATATAAAGAGACGATGCAGAAAAAATCAAAACTGTCTTAATCAAGCTAGCAGGAAGATTGTTTTGAGATACTTGTCCTACTCTACCCTAAGGCAAAAGAAACTGCTCAAAAACTTAGGGGAAGATTCAGAAAAAAATGTGCATGTTCCAAAACTGCCTGGCTGCAAGGTCAGTCTCAAGGTCCAGTGTCAGTTCACAGAGATTTTAACTGGAATATTATGTTCAGACATGTTAGACTGCTAATTCTCAGGGAGCAGGTTTATTAATCTTCCCTGTTGGAACTGTCCCACTATATACAACCAGTGGATTATTCCCATCTTTTGTGACACAGTCCAGTGGATGACTCTACAACTAAAAACTTGCCTGGGATATTAGCAAAGCAGAGCCTTGAGCCTAGGACTCTAACATCCAGAGTGACTTCCCTGGCCCTTGAGACACGCAGTAAATCAGTGTCACTGATCCTGTCAATATGGTTCTTTAAGGATGGACAGAACTACCTTTTACCCTAATATTTCCCTCCTTGAAAAACATAGATTTCAACTCATGAAAAAGTTTTTGTGGAAAAATCCCTCAAATACCCCATTTTTTTCTTCACTAACTGGGTCAGAGAATGCTGCTACTCACCTGTTCCTCTCTGCTGCTACTCTCTCTGATGACCACCAAACATTAGCTCATCAATGAACACAAGCCTTAGTCCTAAGTCAGCATCCTTATTCATGTAAACACAAGCTGCTTTTTTTTCCTTAAAATTTCATTTATTTACATGCTATATAAAACCAGAAATGTGAATAGATTATTTACACAAGGGCTTTTTTTAAGCAAGCAGTGTCATAGTTCAGTGAACACAACTCCCATTTATGCAAAGAGAAAAAAAAAATGTGTCAAAGCATGAAATATAGCATTAAATATTTTGATGTAGTGTGATGTAATTTTTACCCTTGACAACAGAGCAGAATCAACATTTACCACATTAGGTTGCATCTCTTAATATACATGCAGCCTTTCTGCTAGGTATTGATTGACTGACTAAGAAGAGAGGTTCCTGCTGTTCAGGTAAGTAAATTAGTTCCTGCCCAAAATCCTAAGGAAACTAACTGTATTTCTCCACGAACCCTTGAAGAAAGAAAGTCCTCACTCACAAGCAGTTTGAAACTGCTTACAGAACATGGAAACCTTCATTAGAAATGGAAGAATGCAGTCGGGAACCTGGGAAGATGCAAAAAAGCAAAGTATATGTGCAAACAATAGGAAAAAAAAGATGTGTTCCCTATACAGTAGTGTTGTCAATAAGCTATTTACATCCTTCTCAAAGGACCAGTGAGAATGTCCCAAAATAACAACTGTTTGCCTGCACCACCTCATCAGACCTTCTGTGGCAGGTAAAGTGTCTCTTTATAGGTTTGGCCTGTTCCAATTTAAAGGTTTAGCTTTATTACCATGTAGGGCAGATACAGGCCTAGAAAGGCCCACCCAGTCCTTTGCAAAATACTCTTCATAAGAGAAAATCCAAGTGAGTGGTGTTGCTGCTCATTTAGAGTTTTTGTCCTTAACAGGAAAAAGCATTGCTCATCTGTTCTTAAATGGATTACGCAAAAGTCAGCTCTGTACTTGGAGCTTTCCATGTAAAATGAAAGCACTATTTTGTCAAGGGAAGCAATAGAGAGCTCTCCCCCCATCTAAGGACTTGTGCTATCTGTCTTATATATTTATTTACAAATTTATCTACGTGTCTCTGTAAAATTGTAAGGGAATTGTAATATCTATACAATCATTATCATTTTGCATCTTTTGAAGAATACTGTTAACACAGTTTTGGGTTGTACTGTATTCATTTATTGTAATTCTAAGCTTTGATAAATATTCCAATAGGAGGCCTCCCCCACTTCACTGTACACATCTTTGAATGACAATTCATGGAAAACATTAGTCACCAGGATGCAGTTAGAAAACAATCTTCACGTTCTAAGAATCTAACAAACCATTAATCTATGTAGACATCTATGTGTACAGTTTCCCAAATTTACTTTGCTGCCAGAGATTCACAGCTTGTTTTTATGTACTGTTTCTTGTCCAATTTGTGTATGCCTTTTAGACTACAATACCCAAGACAAATACCTCTATTCTAGCTGAACATTATTGAATACAATAAAGTATCCTTCCTACTTAAGGAACAACATGAGTTGAATTGTCCAGGAACTTCTGTTCTGTAGGAAGTCTTCATTTTATGTAATTCTAAATCACAACAAGAAGCTGTAAATTTCTGATGGAAATAAAAAGAAACAGCACATCCTGGTTTTGGACCATGAAATGATTGTGTTTCAACATCTCATTTCAATGAACTGAAGTTCATTTATTTCTTCAACATGGCAATTGAGTTGAAAGCTCAGAAAAAAACAAATCAAACTTGCATTCATTTTATAAGTTGCAGAAACTCAAAAGGCCATGATATACCTACTTTATCTTATAACTCCTTAGGTATTTTTGACACAGGACCAGACTGTCTTCTCTCCTTCAACCATTCCCGTCATCAGCAAATTCAGAGTCCTCTGGGTCACTGAGTCTAGACCTTCTCCATGGGAAACATACCATGTAATCTCATTCAAAAACTAACCTGCAGGTTTCTTCGGATGTCCTCATTGCTTATACCTAAATGCATCTGACAGGCTCCTGTGTTACAGAAGCAACCTGTGCGAAGATGTATGTTGTAGAGACTGGCCATCTTGTCCACCTTTCCAATTCAGCAGCATATAAAGATACAGGAGAAGAAAGAGATGAATTTTAAAATTGCTGTAAACAACACAGAATGTCTTAAAGGTACAAATAAATTTGAGCTAAATTACCACTCTAAATTATTAATAGATTGGTTGCAGCTGTTAGGATTCCAATAAACAGAGAATTTTTCAGCTTTCCTATTTCAGCTAAAAGAATGATGGAAGCAGAAATAATTTCTCTGGCACAAAAGAGAGTACACTCCACCATACGTGTGCACACACACACACACACACACACACACCCGTAGAGCAGGCCCTGGTCCTGTTACTGCCAGTGTAGGTGCTTAATTTTAAACCCATTAAGAGGTTCATTCACATCACCACGGCAAATTACAGTTGTGCTATTCAGTGTCTGGACATGTCAATGACTGAAACTGCCTCTGCAGAGGGAGAAGAGGACTGGGTATCTCTTTGGTTAGCTAAATGAAACCCTGTTCACCAAGGATCTGAAACTGTAAGTCCTCACTATAGAAACATATAACTATAGAAACAGTGGGTTTGGGCACACAAGTGCTTGAAGAATCAGCCCTCTGGTAAGCAATAACACCTGACAGGGAAGGCACTAGGCTGCAACACCTCTCTGCATACAACCACCTGATCCGCCAACCACTCTCCTGGTGCTCTAATGGTTATACCATTTCTTAATCTTCCATGAAATAATGCAAGGGCACAAATGCAATAGTGGATAACTAAATAATGAATAAATTATGTGAGGGTATGAAAAATACGTGCAAGGAGAGCAGAAGCACACATCTATATGTGCCTCAGAAGAAGAAATACCTATGCATGCAGTGGGAGGCTGGCACTGCAAAGCAGAAACGGGCACTGTCAGGCTTTCTTAGCACAGCCAAGAAACCATGAAAGCATGCTGAAGGGATCTGAAAACTCTTCTTGCTGATTTCAAAAAGTAACAAGAGCAACTGAGCTGGTGAACTGAGTGAGAACAGACTTTTTTTTTTTTTTTTATTGACAATACATAACTGAATTCCAGTCAGGAGAAATTGGAGCTCTAAGGAGAAACATCTTGCAGGGCGAGGAGGAGGACTCAGGTACGCCAGTAACACTGGCCTCACCTGTTCTGCTTGACACCGGATGGCAGCTGACCATGATTCACATGCAACATATTTGATAGAAATCTCAGCTAACAGCTGAAGGAATGGAAGCATTGATCATTTCAAACCAATCATCTTCCTAACTATGTTAGGAAACTATGCAAGCATGTTTTACTTGTTAAAGGTTTCAATGTGAACACACAATCTAGTTTTTCTAGCTGGCTAAATTTCTATTGCCTTTTTTTTTTTTTTAAAGCATTAAATCTCTTTGTATAGGATAGTAGTCCAACATATATGTAGCAAAGATTTTCTGGATAATCTCAGCTGCATAATTCAGTCTATCTTCTGTCTCCTCACTGGTGAGTTTGACGGCGCGAGCTGCCAAGCCCCGTTGCTTTCACTGCCTCACCAAATGAAAAACCAAGCCATTTGGCAGAACTTACTCCAGGCTAAAATAATTCAACCTTAGTAGTGTTTAACTCTTGTTACAAGTAGTTCAAACAGCGCTTAGATGTTTTTCATGTGTGGGGCAGAAGATACCCCCCCACAAAAAAGTGTCTACACATATAGAAAAAATCCTACGTCATTACATAGTTACCATGTTCATGCTTAAATACATGAAGCCCCATAAACTCAGCTCAAAATGCTTCAGTTTTCAAATGGAAACACAAACAAAATAACTTCATATATCCAGACTTGGAAAGCAGAGAGAAGAATCAGCCCCAAGCCTTACACGTTTAATTCTTTGCAGAATATGCAGTGTTCAAGGCATGTTTCTCAAATCTAAGTTATAGTAAAAGGCATCTGTTGAGAAAGGCTGTTGTGGAGTTATTAACTTTGTTTTGTCAGAAGACTTCAATCCGGAGACACTGACATTTTCTTGACTTATTTATGTCGATGAAAAAGGCTGTCATCCTGACATAACACAGTTTGTCATGGCACCAGTGACTTGTGGGTGGATCCATCACTCTGTTAATTCTGACAAGCAAGGCGAAAATCACGACAGTTATTTCACTTGCTGAATTTGTTCAGTGTTTGGCCTCCTTTGCTCAGTATATAAAAAAGCTTTAAAATATATGTTCTTTTTTAAAATATTATTTTTCAAAGAAACATTGCTGGGGCAGCTTTGATTTTCAAAGCGCACGTAGTGTAAAAGAAGTTTCCATGATCCAATTTCAGGGAACAGCTAACAACTAATTTTTAATTGTTTTCATTTTGTCAAATATATCATTATTGTTTTTTAATGATGGCCCTTGACTTTCATTCTAGCCTTTCACTTCACAAGTGAAACAAGTGATTGTGCCCAACAACCTCCTCCAATAATATTTTTAACTGTTATACATTAGTCTGTACAGTAGATCAAGATTATTGATATGTATGTTAGGAGTAAGTGTGAGGGTGTGCATAAATATATATACTCTTTCTATATATACAAATATATACACACACACATACACTCCTAGAGATTATTGATATAGAAGAATGCATGAATATTACTTAATAATTTTATTTAATAGACATAACTTGTAGTATAAACTGAGCTCCGTTGCCACCAATGTGAAGCTTAAACACATACAGGCATTCTGCAGATTTCAGCACACTTTTCATTGTGAACTATAAAACCATGGAAAGAACCAGTAAACACAGAACTGCCCCTGTGCCTGTCCTTTGAAAGCATATTTGACTTTCAAATGGACATTTGGCTTTTAACTGGCTTCTCGGTCCTGTTGAGTTTCAACCTGGAAATACTCCCCTCGGAAAGTTAAGTTAATCCCTCTCTGCAGTGTTACCACATAGCAAAACAAATAGAAAGTAAAACACCTGTTACAGTTACTCTGAGGAAGAAAAGCTTACTTAAATAAAATGCAACTTTAAAATATCCATAAGGAGCAATAATGGAACAAAGCACCAGGTTATGAAAGACAGAACGTTGTTTGCAGCATTGTGTGCAACAAGGGCAGCTGACTTTCGGAAGACAGGAACAGGTTCATCCTGGAAAACACAGAAACATGAAGGGGACTAATGGGGTTGGACTAGGTCATCTCTAGAGGTTCCTGGTCCCAGCCTCAGCCATTCTGGGATTCTGTGACACAGTGCTGTGTACTCAGAGAATGAGTTTTGGCAATTCCCTGGCTCTGGTACTTGGGACACTGTGACTTGGTCTTTCTGAGCTGGAAAATTAAACTGTAAAACACATGTAGAAATCTTACAGCATTTCTACTGATTCAGTCAGTGAGAACATGGCAGACACACTACCAAGACATCCTGGAGTCCCTTTTTTCCCTTGGAGTCCCTTGGCATTCATCCTTTTTTTCTGAAGCTGTTCATTGTGGGCCAAGGCCCTGTAGACTGCTTCCCAACCCAACACTTCTCCCTTGATTTTTGACAAGCAAAAGGTGCTTTTCACACTTCAGGCTTGGGACTTTGTGTTCAGTAAGTACTGCACAGTTTAATGCGCTACCCTACAATAGTTCCTCTTGAGTGGCTAGAATTTCAGTTCATACTTAGAGCTGGACAGCTCCAAAAAGTAATGCCAGTCTGATGTGCTCTGAATCCTTGGCCTTTGTCACATAGCTGCACTCATAACCTTTCTGCCTTTGCTAAATGACTCGCTTCCACTATCTATTCCAGACCTCTGCGGTGCTCAGCAGCAAAGGGCACATTTTGCTTTTGCTTCTAGGTTCCACTGAAGTAAGTCTGAGAACGATGCTCTTACTGTAGGTAGATACACACTAAGTGATAGTATACACTTAGAAATAGCACAGAGTTTTGCATTATTTCTAATAAACTAAGTTTACTACTAATAAATCAAGTGAAAATTTCACTAAGAACAATGGATTCTTTAGGAATCCCCCAGAAGTCATTCCCACAGGATCCAATTCTGTAGCTCCTATTCAAGTAAGCAGTTCTTATTTGTGCAGATTATTTTACTAAACATCATAACAATTATTCATGAGAGTAAAGGCTTCCCTTTTTATACTAGATTATGAATTTTCCTGAAAAAAAAAAAATCACATTAGTCAGTACTGACAAGCACTGTCTGTGAGGAGTTGGGATTTGGGCTTTTGATTCTACTTTCTACAATGTCCAAGATTCCAAGTAATTTGTGTGATATATTTCATTACAGTAACTTCACTGCACACCACTGATTGCTGGTTATAAGGCAGCCTCCATGACACTGCTCTCCACATCAGCTGCTACATTAATTCACTGATTCATGGCATGGAATTGGAGAAGCAGCTAGCTAGCTCTTTTTGTCACCCAACATTTGATTGTGAAATGTTGTTGCTGATGCAAACACATACTTAATCTTGTTTAATGCAGTTAATAAGGTCAGAAGAAAAAAAATATATCAGCACTTTTTTTCCAAATCGTTTAGAAGACGGAAAATGCACGTTAGCTGTGTTACTATATCATTAAACTGGTATAACTGCATGACTTCCTGCAAGAGAGTCATTTTTCCCCATCACAAAGACTGACCTTCTACCTGGGCACACAGCATCGTTCTCACTGCATTGATGGAGTTGAGCCTCTACCACTATTTTGTCTCTAGTTGTTTACAACAGTTCAATTTAATTGCAGAGTGGATGTAAATATCTATTTCAGTATACAACCTTTCATCACTCACTCTGACCAGAAATCCTTCGGTAGAAGCAATGAATCAGTAGATAGAGACACTGAAATTACCAGATTGTGTGTCCTGATAGCAGAAATGTTAGCTTATCAGGCACTTGGTATTTGATCTGATGATTTTCTCTTCTGGTTTCAACAACAGTCAAATTGCAGTAAGACTGCGTGGGAGAGCAGCAGGCAGTAAAACTCTGGGTAAATCAGGATATGGGGATTGTCATTCTGCAGGATTTCTAGCTTCCAAGATCCCATATAGCTGTTAGGGCTCCACGTGCAAATCAGTAACAAGAATTTTATACTTCTGAGACTCAGAATCCAATAGATACTTTGTGTACAAGATGCTTATAAGGAAGAAATATAACACAGTCTCGATTGTAAATGCACGATCTCACATTTTTTCAACTACGTTTTTCTTCCCTGTAGTACCTGCCTTGAATTCTAGCACAGACTTACTTGGAAGGTATGCAAACTTCCTGAGTCCACGATGCAGCTAGGAGAATCTGAACAGGCTGATGAGTAAGCTAAACACCTTGGCTTTCTCTGATTTAGCATCTGCATGCTCACAGGTCCATGTACCACCAAATGTCTCTCTGTCCATGCATCTCAGCTCTCTCAGTTTTTTTCTTTTTTTAAAAAAACTACTTCGGTGCCAATGAAAATCTGGGCTGATAAAACGCATCAAGCAAAGGATGGACTCTAGGAAGAAAAGCAAAGTAACCTGCAAGGCAGATTCCTCACTCTGACTTAAATACAGTTTTCCCTTGTGAGCAGTAGTGAAAAAGTCTGTATCTCTACAAGTCATTGCATACCCCTAGCTAGCTTGTATGCTAAAGGCTTTGGGTCAGGTCATGACTAGCCAGATAGCTGTAGGCCAGAGCTAAACAACACAGAAGATTAAGCTATAACTAACATCAAGAAGTCATACTGCATGTAAAATTAGTCTGCTGCATAAAGAATGCAGCCGACTACTACAAGCAATGGTCCTTCTGCAAGAAACAATGGTGAGAAAAAATGTGCAATGTTTTAGGAACATGGATTTAATTCATGGCTCATTCAAAACCTTTTCCACCTTTTCCTCCTTCTCTTAGGTCATTTACATCATCCTTTTGCCTGCATTTATCTCCTGAAAACAGGGATAATAAATCTTTCATATCCCACAGTAATATTGTTGGATTAAAATCCCAAGATAGGCTTCTAAGTTTTGAAATATTACTTAAAGCATGGCCACAGAGACTCCTATATATGATTTATCTCTGTAGCAGGAAGATGCAAGCAAGGTAATAGAGAAGGTGGAGCCAAAGTCTCCTCATCTTCAAAGGATTTGAATGGCGGACTAAAATTGGTCACTGCAGGCATCTGAAAACATCTGCTATGCTTCTACTATGACTCAGAAAAAGGAAATCCATTGGAGCCTGTCAGAAGTGCAGTCGTCTTGTTGCTGCCATGGGGTTTCTTTTCACATTCCTCCCCTGTGTAATGGAGTCTGTATTTTAGAGCCACAGTCTGGCCCTGTATCTAAACAGAGAATATTTAGTCCCTCTCATTCATCTTAGATTCTTCCTTGTGAACAGCGATGATCATCTTTTATCTCCTTTTGCAATTTCCTTCGCTACACGCAAGAATACTCCAGAGAAGCAGCAAAAAGTACCATCACTCTAGGCTTTCGTGGAGCTTCCTAACCTCGACCAGCTCCCATGAGCAGTTTAATAGCAGGCATTTTCAAGTATGCCTTCTCCCATGCATCTTTGTCCTCCAGCAACGAGATAATACAAAAAGCAGCTCAACCTGAACTCTGCCACTACTTCCTCTGCAAGAAGAGAGATGCATTATCTGCTAACCAGGTTTTAAAGACTAGGTTTTGCAGCCATCACAACGAATCCCTCAAGTACAGCTTCTCCTTACTAACAACCAGCAGCTCTCTACATACTCTAATTAAATTGCCTCCTGCATTCAAAGAGCTGCCTTTGAATGTCCAATACCATGTAACTAATATCACGTAACTAAAAGTAAGCAAAGATCCATGTTGTAATGTTATTTCTTGCCATTCTGAACTAACAAGGTGTCATTTTATTGCCAAGTCAGTCTGCTTTGCTGCATCACTGCTACCTCCCTGAACAGAAGGTAGCACAGGTGACTGCTGTTGCTAAGGATGTTTATGAGACACCCACAGTACAACTGGCAACCAATGAGAACCAAAGAAATAAGCGGAAGTTTAACAGATATCTTCACAACAATCTTTTTCTCCTTGTAATCCTGTTCGCTTTCTATCCCACCAGTCCATCTACTGTCTCTGGCTTCCTGAAATCAATGGCTAAATCCAGTTAAAATCTATAGTGAGCACTCACCGCAGTAATATTTAGGTGGCTCTTGGGAAGACGGCCAACAATCCCATTAGGCGTGCTACGAACATTTCACTTTCCCTGAGTCATCATAATTAATATAATGAGTGGATATGCTTCCAAAAGCATTAGCGTAACTAAGTCTTTGGAGCATCTCTTTTGAGCGCACTCATTCTTTGCAGGTATTAGAAAGTGCTGGCTTTCTGTTTTTCTCTGGTCCAGATGCAAAAATGCTGCACAACTTCTCCAATTGCAAAACTGAATGATCATAAAAATAAAAAAAACTAGAAGCTAATAGCTGGAAGGCAATATAAAAGGACTGAAGCTTGAACAACAACACAGATCCCCTGCTTAATAAGTGTCTAGGAAGATTTATTTCACACAAATAATGTTGAAAGAACCCCTCCTCATTGCTTAGCATCAACTTACATTCTCCTGTAGGGACATGGTATGAATTCTGGGGCAACTACAGATAGCTACTATAGGAATCCTTTCAGGAGTCTCATCAAAGTGACCTGGTAACACCTTCCCTTTAGTGTGAAAGGCTGCAACTGCTTTTTTTCATTGCTTTAATTAGCATGTTCTCATTGCTTTAATACTATGTAGATCTATATAAGAGATAAATGGTGCACTGGAGTTAGTCTACCACAGGAAGACTGGGTTGTATCTAAGGCACAAACAGCATTTTTCCAAGAAATCTACCCATTCAAGATTATCATCTGGTCCCTTTTATTGTGTAACAATAAACAGTGATATGAATACCTATCTAGCTAGCTATAAAGATCACTTTACCTCTGAGGCTTTGAAAATATTTAAATATTGCTTCTCTGCTCTTCTAAGCCTAGAAAGTGTTAGAGGCATTATTTTATAGTAGGGAAGACAGGGACTGACTCTCACAGGTAACACAGAAAGTCTGCACAGGAGATTTCACCAGAGCATTGCTGGGCCCTTGGCTACTGCTCTAGGTCCAGTTAAGCAACTTATTAAAATGTCAATGAGGAAGAAGAAAGCTCATAAAAGCAAAAAGAAAGCTCATAAAAGAGAACACTGGGAAACTAAAGTCAAGAAAGAGTAATCAGAATCTGAATGTGTTTCCAGCATTGGCCATAGCCCCTTTATCTTGAGCAACTACTTTTCTGTGCATTTTCCATACCGCCTCATACCACTTTGTCCAATGTTACTTCTGTTTGCAGACCTATCTAAATGCAAGAAAGCAGAATAACCTCTCTTTCTTTTCCCCCAGTCACATGTCTCCTGAAAAACCATTCCTAATTACTTGTTTGACTCCTCCTTTCCTCTGTTCCTGATGGCTGCAAAATAAGCAAGTAAGTAAATAAATAAGAACCTTTTTTTTTTTTTTTTTTTTTTTTCTCTCTCTGTTCTCCTGTCCAGACTGATCTCTCTTTCTTTGCCCAGCCCATATAATGATGGGCTTAGGCTGCACTACAAGAAATGTATTTATTAGGAAATATTTTGCAATCGTGAACATAGCTAAGTTACAGAATACATTGTCTCAGGACGCTGTGCAAAGGTTGAGAATGAGGTGAGCCTATCTTAGCATACAAGGAAGGCGGGTAACCTCTCAAAGTCTCTTGAGTCCTAAGATCTGATATTCTGCCTCTACCTCTTCTCACGTTTGGTTTAGCTGTGAAGTTACTTAACAAAAGAATCTATTGCTACAGGATGCAGATGCATAAATGCGTTTAAAAAGAAAACAAGAATTCTAACAAATTTAAAAAAAGAAAGGATAAAAACCTCTATTTAAGAAAAAGTACAGAGGGAGTCTCATTTTGGTTTTGCTCTCTCCCTATACTCTAAATATGTCAACACAAGCAGCAAGGGGGTACTTCTTCGGAAATGGTGCCATGGTGAAATCCTTGCGTAGCTGTTCTGACATCAAAGAGATCTGAGACCACAAGTTCCAATGAAAGACCCTCATCTACAGTACAGAATGATAGGAAATGAAGAGAGAAAAGAAAAAGAAAAACAGTGGGTCTTCAAGTCTGTCCTCACAGACTCAAGGAAAGTGGTGATAGAAGGAAGATGGGTAGACAGCAAGCAGATGCCATAATAAGAGCTGGCAAGAAACTGTATTATAGATTCATGCTGAAGGGATATACACTGGAAGTCATTTGCTGAGAAGTGTTGATAGGTTTTTATTGAGAAATGGCTGAAGAGACTTAAGCTCGAAGATTAGCCTCCCCCTCACCTTCCCTTTATTTGGGCTGATGAGAGGGAGCCAGGACATGCGAATGTTGGCTCGCAGACGGAGCCGATCATCATCTATCTGAGCAGCATTCCCTGTCTTGAGAGGAGGGGAGGCAAAACTCATCCATATGCAACAGCACAGGAGAGGAGCCTTCCTTAGGCAAACCAAAATGTTTGCATTCTCTGTCTTTGGCAGCTGATTCCTGTTACAGCAGTTTGTCTCTCACACACAAGTGCGAAATGGCAGGGCTACAGGCAAGAAGTCTAAGACTGCTAACGGACTGAGGCTCACTCCCTTTCTGACAGAACTAGTAGGAGGCATGGCAAGCACATACAGATCCCTCATTTGCAGGTGACACAGCGTGTTTAGCTTCAGACTCTAGGCAAAGGAGGTAAATGACGGATAAAAAAAGAACAGGAAAGGAAGGTACTAAATCAGGGCTGAAACACTGGTCATTTTTCAAAAGATAGCTATGTTGGTTTGACTGCTTTTTTAGGCCAATAACACACAGTAAAAAAAACATGAGGAAAAATAAAACTGTCTCAAAAGTCCAGAGTGAAAAAAGCAAACATCCATTGCGGGAAGAACTATTTCCCAGTAGGCAGGGAGAAGCCTGGGCTGGAAGGTGTGCCTGGGTAAGAGCTCTCCACCACAGGCAAACGGACAAACGTGTCGGGTGGAACTCCCTCTGCCCACCTCGGCCTCTCATCCCTTGGCCCTCTTCCTGCTCCTAAACCAACCTCGCAAACCAAGAAGTGAGAGGATGCTACGATGACTCCGCAGCTACGCTCCTGAAAGTACAAAGACCAGGTAAGAGGTGGGACATTTCAGGAGAAAAAAGAATATTTTAAACAGTATTAGCTCAAAAGGCCCATTGCTGCAGAGCTGGTGATTTTTTTTCAAATCTGCAAATAGTAGAGAATAGACAACTCGGCACTTCGACCTTGACCCACATTTTTTTCTTTTTTTGCACGTATGATTGTTTTTACTAGCCAAGGTTGTTCCTTTATGGCTGTTCCACCTCCTCTTTGACAATCAGAATAGTCTGACACCTCTCAAGATGCACAGGCTTATATGCAAGGGTTGGATAAAAATGATGATGGTTAGAGTGTAAAATGAAGCCCAGTCATTTCTGCCAAACACTGTTTTGAAGGACTTGGAGAACTATGTAAGTGGTGAGTCTCTGAAAGAAGAGTCTACATTTTCACACCTTTCAGAAGCACCGGAATGCCACCTGTCCTACCAACTTACTTCAAGAATAAATTACTATCAGTAATAATCTAAAAGACCAGTAACTTTACTGGAGAACACCATTTTCATGGGAAGTGTTGGGAGCAGCCCAAAGAAGAAAAGTTTTAGTGCCCAAAGATAAGAGGTTTACTGAGATTTCAAAAATGGTAGTAGTTTGATCCTAGATAGAGAAATCCATTTCATGAAAAAATTGAAGAAAAAGCCACAGCTTTTGAGCGACTGTTGTGTGGAGTCTGAAAGTCCTTCATCCTTAACTAATTTAATTAGAGCAAAATAACGAAACCCAGTAAACTAAACTGTCAGTTACACCAATGATACATACAGTATTCAAAGCAAGTCTCTTCCGTATATAACACACCAAACCAGTGATAAAATTAAGCAATTTCCAAGAAATGAAAAAGCAGTAATAACTCAACTTCCATAATTATTTCACTCCCACCTTATTACTTTTACACATCCGAGTGCTCTGTATCATATATACTGAGATAAGAGGTTGTCAAAAATGATGTCATCACTGAGAGTGTAATCATGGTACAGTCTCCTTTGTGTGTCTCACTTTAATGAAATGCCTTCATTTGATCTTGAGTGCAATGAAGTCTTTACTCCAGGATGTACCCGAGACTCTTGCTATTCCCTCTTGGCACTCTTGACTCGTGTGTAATTCAAGCATGTTCCTGTTCAGTGGCACAAACTTAATAAGTGTGGTCAATTATATTCTGATAACACTGAGAAATGGACTTCCATAATAGTAGCAGCTAAGAACAATTTTCTTCCCAAATGCCACACAGATGAAAGACATGATTTTTTCCTTGCTTTCATTTTTCAGCAGCAGTTTTAAATATCATGTACTTCACTGCATGACTTTCACATCCTAAATATCTTGGACTTAGTTCAGAGTTTTGAATATCATGTAAATTATGTAAATCTTGAGGCTTAAATATAAGCTTAGTATCCTCTGAAGACACAGTCACTTCTGCTTTTGAAGCTTTTCTTGCCAATCTCATATGTTCCAAATAAACTGCTCCAAACCTCATCAAAATATTTTCTCTGGAATCAGTTATTCAGATCAGTGTTTCCAGCCTCCCGAACACTAATGACCAGCCACCCTGTGCTCTCCACTGGCAAAGGGTACGTGACAACTGCCCTTCAGAAGGACAAACAAAACTGTTTGGGAGCCTGGTTATAAGTAATAATAGATGGGATATCATGCATAAAAGAATAGAACATTCTGTCATTTCTCTCATTTAACACACCAGTTGAAACAAGATCATTGTTAATTGGTGGTTAGGTGTCCAGTGGTAGGTATATATCATCCAGAAATGTCATCTAATTTTTCCTAAATTAAAAATTGCCCCAGTGTTTTCTTGTCTGCTTTGAATCAACCTACTTATTTAGACACGTACACATATAGTGTCTCAGCAATAAAGAGCAAGAGATTGATACTGTCATTTTCATGATGATACTGTATGTATCGTCTTTGTCATCGTCATCAAAAGGGAACAAACATTTTTCTCCACCGTAGCTCTTACAGGATGTCTATGAAGGCATTTTATTCCATAAGGAAGCCAATTACATATGTATCACACACATTATAGCCTTAGTGCTGTTGCCTGTTAATTTCTAAAAGTCATTAAACTGTATATTATTTTAATTAAACAAAGTAATCTAAACAGGCACTGCAGACATGATGGGTGTGCATTTTGAAAACCTTATTAGTTCTTTATTCTTAATATACTCCTGCCAGAAACGATCAGAATCCAGTGATTATCACAGTCCACATGATACAGATCAATAAAGAAGCTTTTTTATAAGCAGCTACTGCAGCAAACTGCAACAGTGGAATCGTAACACTGTAAAATCATCTTTTTGAGGGTACAGTTGAGTTTAAAATAGCGAAATAGGCAAGAGTTTTTTTATTTTTTTTTTTATTTTTACTGAAAATAGTGAAAATCAGAGGTATAACTAATGGCCTTGGTTTTAACCAAAGGACAGACACAAAATAAGAGTTGTTTTGCAGTATTTTACCAACCCAGTTGTGTGAATATCACAGCTCTTTCCAGAACATTACAGCAAATACTCAAGACTTTAAATGGCTAATTTACTCCTAAAACATGGAAGTCTTTGAAATGTAGCATGGTGAATCTTTAGGACTGTGTGGTAACACAGCCCTCTTTTCTAGGTTTTTAGGAGTCATATAGATTCCCCTGTTCTACGCATTTACCCTTCCCATATTCTTCACCCTGATAGATGCCTTAAAAAATTTCCAAAATTCCATATGGAGAGTCTCCTAAGTAACTGCTTCACTTCTCTCATCCCTCATGTATATATGCATCTCCCCCTGTATTCTCATAAGCATTTCTCTGCATTCCCCCACCTCACCACTCAGTTCTTATCCTCCCTGGTACAGGAGCGACAAGTCCAAGTGAGGGCCTTTTGCAACGTTACCGCTCTCCTAAACACTGCAGAATTTTGGTTTCCCAGAGGAACACAATCCTGCAATGACTGTGGACAGAGGAAGGTGGCTGCTGAGGCAGCTGGTGCCAGGTTATTGACAGCTTTGGAAAAAAAACAAAAAAACAAGATCATACACTTGAACTTGTCTTGAGCTGCCTGAAGAGGTTGTGGAGTCTCGTTCTCTGGAGATCTTCCAAATCCTCCTGGATGCCACCCTGTGCCACGCGCTCTGCGTGTTCCTGCTTGAGCAGGGCGGTCGGACTAGATGATCTCTAGAGGTCCCTTCCAACCTCAACCCTTCTGTGATTCTGTGACTTCCTCAACAGGCGGGCAAAGAAAAACGGAAGGCATAAGCAGAACTGGAGTACTGTGCTTTTGCTGACTGCTGCTGATGAGCAAGTGACGCAATCGTGCAACTGTCCAATTAAAATACTCCTATGTTTACTCAGTGCTACCTTGCAAATATTACAAGAATGTAGTTACTACTATTAGAGCTGAAGAGAAGTCCTCTTTCATGGATGACTGCCATCTTTTGAAATCTGATTTCCTTTGTGTGTCAAAGCTTCAAGGCAGTCTCTCAGATGAACTTTTTGAGACTTGCCCTTGATTTCTTGAATTTAAATAGTCCAGAGAAGCAAGTCAAGAAGATAGTAAACTGCTTAGTCAGTAGTCTGTTCAAACAACCCACTGTCACGTGGGCTTAAAACACGTACTTAAATCTGGATAAGATTGGTAAGATTGAACTTTCTTTCCACTGCTTTAAAAATGGTGTATTCATATATATACATACACACAAACACACACAGATAAGTCTGCAGAGTTATGAAAAAAAAAATCAAAACATCAGAAGGGCCTATTATGGATAAAATAAGTCATTATAAACATGCTTAAGGCAAAAACTAAATAAACAAGGCAAGAGAAGAGCATACCTGTGAAAAGCCGATCACCTCTCCATTTTCATCCAGTATGTTAAAATTAATAATTGGACCCTGGACATCAGGACTGCTGAAATCTGTATCGCTATAAATACGTACTACAGGTGCCCCATTGGCATATTTTAAAGTAGACAGTACGGTATACGTATAGTGAGCTAATGCAAATGTGTGTTGTTTTATGTTCTCCATTCCACCTATAAAAACAGGAAAAAAAAAAGAAAGAAAAAGTAGATACACGTCAGATAATGTTAAAAAGGAAGACTTGGGGATGTAACCAACACAAAATTGGCCAGTTTGTGATCCTTTAAATTAATACATACTTTGCATCTGTTTCTTCGTATGAAAAATTTCAGTAGTACGTTAATACGAGGGATTTATCTACAAATTCATTTACTGGAGAAATCTAAAGTTACGCTGAGATGGATAAATGTCCATTACAACACTGATAGCTCCAACCTATATATCTCACTAAGATGTTCTGGCATAATAAGTTTGAAAAGTAGGTTTTACTCCAAATCTGGCTCTGCAGATCACGAGAATGAGATATCAATCTCAGCAGAGCCCAGAAAGCAAAATGCCATAACCAGAATAAAATAAAAATCCTAAATAAAATGCTAAAATACCAGTCTCTGTCTACACAGAAGATATTAGAACATTAAAGTAATATTCCAAGCCTGCTATTCTTCTCCAAGGAGAGAGAAAGAGGATACTGTGAACACCTCACTGACTGCACACCCACGCAATCTATTTGCTCCGGAAAAGCTCTGTAGAGAAGATGTTTTCACAGAACTTGGCCTGGAAAAGCATAATGAAGAAATATGTCATCCTTCCTTATTTTTTGCGACGCTGCGCAGTTTGGAAAAGAGCACCGCACAGGTTTCCTGACACATGGAGACCTCTGCTCTGTTTCTGCCTTCTCAAGGAGGCTGCGTCTCCGGGCGAGATGTGACGCCCAGGCGGGCTCCTCGGCCTCGCGCCCTCCGATGTGCCACGGCATCCCGCTCACCGGGGAACTCGGGGGCGTGCTGGTTCCCTGCAGGAAGCTCAAACACAGGCTGCAGGCAAAAACCCAGCCACCGCCGTCAAAGGGGAACGTATCTAAGCGGAGAGGAGGATGCCAGTTGGGATGTTCACTGGACAAACTGACAGGAGGCGGTTACTGGGTATGATAACAAATACCGCATGTGAATGGGAATAAGAGCATGAATTACCAGAAAGTACAGTACTCTCATAAACAAAATATAAGTAATTTCTAATTATAAACTGAAACACAGTGAATTCTCATCTTTACAGAGGATAATTAGAAGATAACAACATGACTAAAAGGCATTTTAAGCAACAGGGACATGCTTAGAGCAGACACCTGAAGGCTAAGAACACATTTAAACTCAACCAAATCTCCCGTGAAGATAGCTGGGGTTTTGTTTAAAAAAAGACTGGTTGCTCTTATGAATACTACGGGTAGAATTAAGATGGACATATACCACATTAAAAAAAGAGCAATAATATCCTCATAAGTGTCTTGAAGTAGAACAGTATTACTCTGCTTGAGTTTTAGACCTATAATATATTCTGTCATGTCAAGTATCATATTTGAATTACATGAACATTTTGTAACTAAAAAAGATGTTTGGCATTTTCTTTTTCCTTCTTTTTTTCTTAAACTGCGTAACTATGAATCTTATCACCCTTATTTCTGTGCATACCATTTTTATATCTGAGTATCTCAAAATTCTTGCAGTCTGCTATAATCTCTCTTGGACAGAAATCTTGTAATCTGCTTGTTGACACTTGTGCTTTTACTTGGAAAGGGCTGTCTTGTTTATGAATGTACAAAAAAAAAACGTATCTTATCGCTAACATACAGAAGAATTACAAACTCTTCTGTTCTTTGGTGTTTTATATTATTTCATACTATTGTTATTTCACGTGTTTTTATTTTATTTTATTTTTGTTCAGTTCCTAAATTATGTGCTATCTCCTTCAGATAAACTAGGAGGGCAGATCACACAGTCACAGAATAGGCTAGATATAAAGTGGCTGTACCCATTTTTGGTGCCAAATAATAACAAGAGAGGAGTAAGTTATAAGAACAAGAGATACATGCAGCGCTTGCAAAGAATGTTGCCTAAAGCTCATCAGCACAATTTCTAGATTTTAGCTACAATAACCCGGCAAGCGTCCCTGGAACATTTCGGTCTGAAAGACGCTTTGTAGTCTCGGAATCGCGGAGAAGAAAAGAATCGCCTGGTCAGAGGGGTCCTGCCTGGGAGGAGCTGGGAGGGCTGAGAAATCTTATTTCTCAGCAATTGCCAGACAGCAGCTATCTCTGTAGAACTGACTGCCTGTCAGCGCCTGAGATGTCTTTAATCTCCTGATTCAGAGCCCTTCCGAATTGGCAGGAGCCTTTTAATGGAAGATTAAACTACTCTCCTTGTGTCTTGTTGCAGAAATCTCTTATTCAGAAATGTCGGTCTCTCATTCACAGCAATCATCCTGCTATCATTTCCACATTGTCTTTAGCCATTCTCCCTTAAAGTTGCTTAATCACATTTCCTTGTTCATTAGTTAGAGGCTGATGAGCCTTTTAATTATTTATTCTGACAAATACAAATGCCTGCAGTAGCTTTCCCCCAGATTGACTGGAAAGAGGAAACGGTTGCCAGGGTCCATGTTTTTAAGTAGCAGAATATGTTGTGATTAGGTCTGATGTCACTGAAAACCCTGTGAAACAAATGCCAGCAATCTGAAGTATGTTTTGAAAAAAAAAAAAAAAAAAAAAAAAAAAAAAAAAGGATATTCAGAAAATTGATTTATTTTTATTTTTCTAAACAAAATGATCTGTACTGTGCCCTGCATAAATCCTGTTCTTACCTCTTCTCCTATTCCCACTAGGGAAAATAATATAAAGAAGGGAAAATAAAGAACAACAAATCTTCAGGCTCTGACCCAGCCTAAAGACAGGCGTTACTGTGGACAGCCTCACCTTAGCGGTGACAAAAACTAAACTCACTGCTTCACTTAACCTAACTGAGGTCGATGAGAGGGCAATGCCTACAGTGTGCACAGACTGTCCTGCCAGTTATGTTCAATACAGCGATGCAGCGCCCTGAAGGGTTAGCAGGCTTGGAACTACCATCTCATGCTTCCTTTTGGATTCTGTTACCAAAATCGATAGGGCTTTGCTAAAGAAAAATCAGAGTGTTAGTGATGCTCTTCTGCACGACGGTGTACATCTCTGCATGCTGTTGCCTCCTCCTCATGGTAGCAAGCCAGCTATCACACAGGGCATGCTGCAAGTGCTCATTCTGCTCTGTTAATAGACTTCATTTCTTCACAGAGATTTACTTTCCAGGAGCCTGACCAAAACTAGGCCAACACTGATGTATTTTTATAACCACCTTGTAGGTTACCAGCTTTTACCACTTATGAAACCTTTGGCCCTCTTTTGAAGGGCAAACAAAGCCGTTCCTTTGCTTTTGGCTTCTGCCAGAGAGCAGATATTGCCAGTCCATGTTTCTTTCCAAGTTCCAGGACTTCAGAGCACCCACCCAAAGGTACCTTGCTGTAAGGTAGCAAAGCCAGATCAGTTCGTTCAAACCCAGAACAGATGGAGAGGAGCCCCGAGAAGGCTGTTCTTTGCACTTCTTCTGTAACGCCCAGATACATTTACAATGTCAGCTTTTCCACAGAAGTTGCATGCATGCCTGGTCCCATCCAGAGGGAATGTGAGACAGTTTAACCTCCTGGATGGAAAGAGCAACTTATCTTACATTTACTGTAGGGTTAATAATAGTGCAAACAGGGTGCAAAAGATGCAGTTGTCACGAAGACCCTGTAAATCCACTGCCCGCCTGGCCTGACTTCTTACATTTATATTGTCTCTGGGTTTTTCTACATGCAAAATAGAAAAACATTGTACTTTACTGGTGGAGTTTTATCTAATTAGAGAAATATGAGATACATAAACATCTGGTAAGTCTTTATGGTGGAATGCTTAGAGTTAGTCTAGACATGGTTTTGCATTACATATATGGGAAAATCTCCTGTCCAAAATAACCAGGATTTCAGTAGCCAGTTGTTTCAGACATTACTTTTTCCTAAAAGAACTGCAGACAGGAAGGCATATGTCAAAGTCTGTAAAAGCTTTTGAATAAAGAAATTAAGATAAAGCAGAAACTGAAATCGATCCTCTAGAATAAAAGCTCTCAGGCTTAAGATTTCCTGGCTGCACTCTGTGATCTGCATTCAAATACATTTTTTATCTCTCCAATTATAAGGAATTAATCTCTCCTTAACCGAGATAAGGAAGAAGAGAGCCATAGATTAAATACACTGTTATTTTTTTAAACTTGCTGTAAAAAAAAAAATTAAAAAAGAAAGAAAAAGGGAAAACAAGATGCGGCCACCTTCTCATAAATCCCACTCACGACAGATAGCCCCATGGGACCTCCGGGTCAATTTACTAAAGAAACCTTGAACCTGAAATCCGGCCAAAAATTCAGACTCTTCCCTTCCTACCAAAAGCCTAATTTAGGGTTCTCTCCTGAGACTGGTTCTCTTTGCATTCCTTGATGTGCAGAACTGAATAATTCTCGTTGAATTCTGTCACATACTTAGTGTGATTCTCCAAAGAAAATATATTCTGATGTTTAACTTTGCAATGATAGCTTTGTATTTCTCCTTTGCAGATCTGACGACACGCTCATATTGACAATACACTAAATAATATATTCTGTCCAGGGGTATTTTTAGCAAGTCCACTTCACAGAGACTACTACAAGCACAGAAGTGAAACATTCGGGTGAAGATGCAACCTCTCCCCCAGCCCCAGAAGTGAAAGAGATAAATATAATGCTAGAGGAGTAAAGAATCAGAAGAAAACATAATCAAAGTAATCAGAAATCTTGATGTTTTCTTTTGTAGTATGGCTTCTGGACTCAATATGTTTCTACAATCACCAGTAAAACTATTAATTAGCACACATTCCTAGTGAAGTTTTTTTGAATTAGGAGACCAGAAGTCAGACCAAAAGTTAATTCAGCAATTGCCTGTCTCCCACAATGACAAATAGTAGGTATCTAGGGAAGAATACATGAAAAAATATTATGTAACACCTAAGAAACCACGATTGATAGCTTAAAGATTACTGAGGATTTTAAGAGGTCCTAATGCAACTTAACATTAAAGTTGATTCATACATACCTTTTTGGGCTCAAATGAAAGGAGCAATTTTAATGTAGCTCCATTACAACATTGTTCAAAACAGTTAACAAATCTAGTTCATTAAAGCGCAACACAAAAGACTGCAACCAGACTACCAGCAAACTCACAAAAACACCCATTATTCACACCCACCTAAAACACAGATAGATTGCAAAGCCCTTAGTGACACTGAATCCAATCAGCTTGAATTCCAAAAGACACATAACAAAAAAATAAAAGACTTGGGGAACACAAAGTGGGACCTTCGATGACTGTTTCTGCAACCCTGGGCATTACATTTTTTATACAAGAAAGAAAACATTTTAATGCACTGAGGTAATTTTTAATTTTAAAGCACAGTATCAGCCCATCCATAGATTATAGAAGTCTTTCTCCTCTTACGATGTAATAAAAAATGACATTAAAAAAGGAAATTTTAACTATGAGACTACAGTCTTGCTTTACAAGACCAAGGGTCCAGGCCTGAAACTTTGGATGGACTCTTGCAACTTAATCAAATATTTAGGTACTTACTCTGCAAGCAAAATGGAGAGCCACTTTATATTCTCAGCACTTCTAATTCCATGCAAAATTCAATGTGTAATAGAGGGACCTTGATACTCTCTCAACACTAATTCTTTGCATAATAGCTTAATCCTTTTATTCTCCTCCCTCTCCCACACCATCTCAATATTAGACTGTGGAAAGCAATTGCTTAATCCTCTATTCAGAGTGTTACACTGAAACCAAACATGAAACACATATTCGGTGTTTATCTTAATGAACAGAAGGCTCTTTGATGCCCCATCTCTCACTTCCTTTGAGCAGCTAATTCATGCTCTGTTTTTATACAGCAAGGGAAGCTAGAAGTCTTTGTTCTGAATAAATGAGCAGAACATGCTGAAAGAAGCAGCTCCTGATTTTCAAATATCGTAATGAGGAGCACTTTTCCTTCTTCTTAGTTTCTTGGGAGTAGTAAGAGAACGGCTATAGCACAAGCCAGCTGCCTGGCTTCCTTGGAGCGTGACTGTTTTAATCACAGGTACAATTTCATTCAAGTTAGTTGCTTGTTAGATTGAAAACTATCTAACAATACAAATCAGCTCCAGATAAGAGAATGAAATGTTCTCTTTGCTATTCTCATTAAATTTCTTTTTTTGTGGTGGGAGAGGTGTCCTCTTTTCTTTCATGAACACAAGCTGTAGCAGAACAAATCATTGCAGCTTGACTTTTCAGACCATAAAATAAGCAACACAAAAGATGAGGGGAATGTAGAGCTTTCTTGAAAGGGCAGAGTGCTTTGCATATGTTGTGGCAGCAGCATTCAAACTACATCTCTGAAGTGCTGGACGACCCCATGGATGTTTCCACAACGCACCCACAGTATCACCCCTGAAAGTGCTCATTCATGTGACAGCCCTATTTTTCCCCTAAAGGCTTTATCTCAGGCCAGCAGAACAACTTCTGCTTATGATTCTGTCATTCTAAGGACTAAACGTAAGAGAAGCTCGCACTGTAACAGCACGTGAACTCTCCTCGTGTGCGTTACAAACCTAAGCGTAACACGGCCTCTTTTCTGCTCTTACAAAAGTGGCTTCGGTGCCTAACAGAGCCTGTTATGCACAATTCCTGGAAGTCAACATACAAAAGCTTCTTCACTAGAGCTTGTTTCCTGCTCTTTTCAAGTCTCAGCATCTAGACTGTTAATACAAGGCAAAGCATAAAACACCTTCCCTCAAAGCTACAGTCTTGGAGACAATACAAGATGGGGTAGCAAATCTATCATAGGGCTAATTCAGCACTGACATTTCAGGAAATCTTACTTACTTACATACTTTAGTCAGCAAGAGAAAAGCTTTCTCACCTTTGGCCCAGTCAGAAACTACGAAACCACCAGCTGTACAGGTAAGTACAATTATTCCTTCCAATAACTTTTCTATGAGGCCCATTCCCCAGTACTAATTGAAGGTCTCATAACTTCTAGTGGCCCAGCAGTTTCCTTTTTCATTCCCGAGCAGAGCTGCAGACCAAAAGAGACCAAGAGCTTGCATCAGTAATAAGCTGAACAGAAAGAAAAATCCAAGAGTGTTGGATTCTCTCTCTCAACATAGGAGAAACTTCTACAATATTCTGAAAATGCACCTGACCGGTCTTTTTCTCACTAATGTTACAGAACTCAATCCAAATCCTTGCTGGAATGTAATTCAATTCCATATCAAAGCTCACCACCTCTGCATCATGTTTACATAGGAAAATACAAAGAAGGTTGGTAACCATACGCTAAGCGCTTCAGTAGCCACCAGCTTGATCCTACCTTCCTTCAAGTTTTGTATTACCAATCCCTTTAAACCTAACATTCCCGGAAACTCTGTGAGGGACACTTAGGGACCCAAGGAAGCCTATCATGTTAATTCCAGGTTTTCCCTGCCTGATAATATCGGCTGGACACCTCCACTCTTTCTCTCTGAGAACAGGCAGCCTCCAGTGCATTACACAGCAGGAAGTCTGCTCTTGGGCAGTCTTCTCACTTCATTCTTTGTAAGGCTCCAAAGAGCCCACCACAGCAATACACCCAAAATCCCCAAGCTTATTACTAATTCGACCAAGAAATAAAATATAAAAAATTCCTAGAGAACAAATTGTAAGACATGAAGTGGTCCAGTATGGAAAAAGACATTCAAATTTTCCATTCCCTGTCTGTGGCACACAGAAATATTCAGAATTTTGTGAAGCTCTATTTTGTGAAGGCTCTATTTGTGATCAATATAACAAGCTCTTACTTACTGAAAGTTTGGATTTCCTGGTATCTCTTACTTCCTGATGGCATGAAAGGATGCTCTGCCTTCTCTTTCACCTTGTCAGATGAGACTTCCGCTGGGTAATGTTACTAAAATAACAGCTAACAGAAGATCCACACGGAATAGATGAAACAGTAACAATAATTTTAAAAAATACTTTGAAATTTCCTTGATTTGATGCCTTAATCACAAAGAAGCACGCATTAATATTGCAAAGCACTAGTATTCTTGAGTCTCATCCTAAAGAGAATTACACCAGGATTTGTCTCAGGCTTTCTATGCAGGTAACGTTTTAATAAATATCTGGGAATGACACTCCAAGACAATCCTTTAGGTTAGCAACTCAGCAACCTCTACATTCTTTAAACTCTACTGTCATTTTTATTGATCCAGCCCAAGGCCACAGCATTAATTCTGCTTTACATCACTGGCTAGGCTTGTGAGGATCAGAACAGTGACCCCTTGACGTACTTTCCTTCCCGTGGCCATTTTTCTCAGCTGGGATCTGGCAGGCTTGGATCTGCTCTAGTTTATTGGCTAGGTATGTGTGCAAGGGAAATGCATCAACACTCATAACACAGACTCCAAAAGTAAAAATTATGAGCAAAAATGTCTACTTTGCCATCATGTTCCACATTCTCAGAAAACATATTTAAGCAGTAATATTACAGCCCCAGTCTCACTTCTCAAGAGTTCCTTCAATACAAGTGGCAGGCCAGTACTTCTTAAAGTAAGGCCACTACTGTAGGACACTCAGCTACAGCCCGTGCAAGCCTGTACCAGTGCTCCTGTGAGCACAAGGTTCTGCGGCGCTGGCTGCTAGAAACAAACTGCTGGCAGGTTGACAGCACACTGCTCATTCCTACAAGCTTCTGAAATCCACAGCACCTAAACTAGTCTCCGATCTCCAAGTTACGGCGGTGACAACTAACTTGTAATATAAGTGTGCAAACATATGAAAAATCAAGATTGGGAGTGAAATATGAACGGGAAAATGAGAATACGATGAATTCATTCATTCTATTTCTTATTTCGTTCTAGATATTGTAAAGAGCACTCTAGAAAGAATTAACCAGTCTTGGTATTACATCAGCTTCAGTGAGCTGTAACATCATAAATCTGTCAGAATCTGTGCTTCAAATTCATTTCAGAAGAGCTGATGTGTTTCAAGGCATGAGCAATTCCTATGTGTACCACTTGCTGTCTCAGGTTGTAAATCAGTATCTGCAGCAACCTAAAGAACTGCCTCTTAACCTGACTTACTATGGACAGGGTTAGAAGAAAATACTGATCCTTGGCCTGGCCTCTTCCTTTGGTCACCTGTTAAATCTGAGCTCACTAGAAGTGATAGGAAAAAACAAATAAACAAAAACCTTAGGCTGCTGGAGTTTCAGGTGACAGACTTTGAGGTTAAGATTAAAAAATGGTTTGAACAAAAACCTTTTCCCCACAATTTCAATTTCAAAAGCTTTTAACCACACCAAACTTCTGGAAAAGATTAAGGCACTAATCATATATATACATTTTTTTTTCAGGTGGCAAAGAGCAGACAGGAAAAAGTTCCCTCCTATGGACTCCAATAAGTGGTGAAGTTTCATCCCTCCAGTGAATGAAGGGGTGCCTGGGGCTCCTAGATTCATTTATCTCTTCCCTCAAGAAACTTTAGTCTGCCTCCATGGAAAACAATAAAAAGAAATATATCTCACTTTTCTAGTTTACTTGGAGCTTTCAACTTCTGGAATGTTTTTCCTTACATCTCAGCACAGTACTACTATACAGGTAATATGAGCCACTTCCCATTCAGGCTGTCCTATCAGATCCATATTTTAAGATATCTTTCCAAAGATATGCAGAATGCAGAAACTACCCCCTTTTTATTACTTGGTAAGTGCAAATATGTAAATAATAGACAGGGCTTTACCAAGGAACAAAGTCTGACTATGAAATAAGCTTTATAGCTGAAGCAATATGACAAAAGAATCTTTAAAACTGAACTGTGGCTACTACACTGAACAGACCCCAGTGTTATTACTGTCAGCAAAGAAAGTTGACACAGGCTTAGATGCTAACCATTAGCTACACATTGCTGCTGAACATGAGATAGCTGCAAACATGAGATATGTAAATTCCACAACATGAACATGAAATATGTAAATTCTGTAATATGAAGTAAAGAATCTGGCTATTACCTCAGCCGCTGGGAAAACCAGAACATCTAGAATTGCAAAAATCTTCTTGTTAAAATGTTCTTAAAAGTTTGATTTACCAAACAGGCTAATGGCACAAGGTCCAATTAACAATAGCACTGTATATTTATAACTAGCTGAGGTTCTCCCTTAGGCAGCCTGTAATATTAATGGCAGGTGATATGAGGCGACTATCAGTCACATCATGTGCTGGAACCCTACCACAACAAGCTTAATACTCCTAGGTTATAAATCTACAGACCTTTAGCACATTACAGGATGTTATAATCTTTTGCAAAAGCTCTATCTATTTATCTTCCTAAAACTAGGTATACTTTGTAGTTACAAAATATTTTCTTAATAAATATATGTTCTTCTAATGTTGCTTTTCCCATCTTGATGGGCATCTGACTCACTATAGTAAACAATTCGGACCTCTTCCACTGTACACTGGGATAAAACCTTAGACAACCTTCCTTGACTAGGCTTAGTCTCTCTAGCCGAGCAACTGGGAGCCCCATTCCGCAGGCCAAAAAAGTCAATCCTTTTAAAAATTAAATTATTATTTAGCCTGTTTTGTTTGTTAGGTGCCTTCATGTAATAGATTCCCTCATGTGAATTGACCTAATCTAGAGCTGCTTTGTCAACTTGTCCAAGCTTCTAATAATTTCAGAATAGCTCTTTCTGGTCTAACCTGGCCTCCCATGATCACAATTATATAGAAAGGAATCTTACAGGAACTGCACCACCACCATACTGGATTAGTTCCTGAGAGATGCAAAACCCTTACTTCGAAACAACAGGTAAAGTGAGAACAGTTAGGACTGCAGCAAACTGTTCAGATACCTCTTGCAAATTCAAGAGGTAAAAGGAAAAACCTTTGATAATTATGAGTGAATTTAAATGCTGCATGTTTGAAATGCTTTGTGTGTGTATTCCATGCAGACCTAGTACACTCATTTATCTCCTCGAACATCATCTGTCTTCTAGCAAAGTCATATATGCAAGAAAACAATACGTGAAGGATCTATAAATGTTTCATTTTATAAAAACAGTAATAGTCTGTATTTTAAAACTGTATGTTTCCCACCCAAGAGCTCCTTTACTGAACTCAGTGGCAATTTTCCAAGGACCTCTCAGAACATTTTTAGGAGTGAACACCTTAAACATCTATTATTATAAATAGATCTTACTGGGGAGCTTTCAACGTGGATATTTTACTGGATCACTGAGATCAAAAGGCAACTGCCACTCCATCAACTTAGGTGTGCTATTCTGTTTTAGGCTGTCCGACAGTGACACCATGCTCAGGTGAAGCATTTATCAGGTAAAATTAGCCTGGATGGTGACATGGCATTTTTACTCTTTCCTTCCATAGAATCACAGAATGCTTAAGGTTGGAAGGGACCTCTAGAGATCATCTAGTCCAACCCCCCTGCACACGCAGGGTCACCTAGAGCACGTGGCTCAGGACTGCGTCCAAGCGGGTTTGGAAGATCCCCAGAGAAGGAGACTCCACAACCTCCCCGGGCAACCTGTTCAAGTGCTTTGTCACCCTCACTAGTATTCATTATATATACTCCATACTATATTATATATACTCCATACTATTGTGACTCTCACTGAAGAGCTTTCTCAAAGAGAAGGCATTAATATAGCTGTGAAGAGGGATCACAAAGATGCAGGACAAGCTGCCTCTCGTCAGCAGGGACTCTCTAGGAAAGACAGAGCTGTATTAACTGCTACTTACCCACTCCTCTCCCAGCTGTTTGCTGAACGGTCTGGAACTGCTCTTGGAGCTTTTCTACGCTGGTCAACAATTTTATTATTTCTTGTCTTCTCATTTTTTTCATGAAGACCACGTTGTCCACCATATGAAGGGAGCATGTGACACAGCTGGCTGACCCTTATTCACTCTTTCTAACAGTGTTGTGTTGAGTCCTTATTTTTAATTCTTTGTAACTGTTCTCATTTCACAACCCTCCCCAAGTGAGAATGGCTATAGAAAAAGTATCTCGCTCTCAGTAAAGACTCCCCAGAGAATTTCACCCTCTCACACGCAAGCTCAAGAAAGGGCTCACAGGAATAGGACACCCCTCCTAAAGCTGGAGAATAAAAAAAAAAAAAAAAAAAAAAAACATAATTTTTGGCTCAAGCATTTCTTTCTTTCTCAATCTCGGAGAAATAAATTAATACCCAGTTATGATGAGCCACATCATTTTTGTGAATCAAGCAGAACTGTGAAGTTGGAACCCTTCAACTGTCTTGAACCCACCACAGCAGGGGAAAAAGGCAGGTGTTATAATTGGAAAGCTCAGACACGTAAGAAGTTATCACAGTCAAACCAAGGAGATACAGATATAGTTTTATCCAGACTTGGCTTATACAAGTCCAAATCAAACAACCAAAACAAACAAAAAACAATCAAGCAAAATCAAACAAAAGAAAAAAAAGGGGAGGGGATCTTTTACGACATCCCTCTATAAGACAAGATAAACTACATCCACTTTCATAGGTGACAAAGATTGATCTACATGTCCTTAAGAACTTCTGGGAATGCACAACTTCTCCAGGGCTGTATTTCAGGGCTTCCTTGCCTTCTCCCTATAAAGATCTTTCTAGTTCTACACTCATTATAGCACTTGTCTTTTTTTTTTTTTTTCTTTCTTTCTTTAACAGAGTGATGGTGTCAGTAGTTTGCAATCTACTCAAAAAGTAGATCCCAGATCCTCCTCTAAGAGAGCAGCTAAGACATGAGCTGGTACCAATTATTTCTGCTTACAATACGATTATTTCTGATGAAACATTGTGTGTTGAAGACTCACTTTGTTGAACAGCCAACAACAGCAACCGTTAATTTTATTCTCCTCTGCAACCTACCAAACTTTTACTCCACTTACACTCACATTTTCTTATAACATATTACAGGCTCTTTAACATGAGGGAGTAATTTGTTTCCCACATTTTACCCACCACTTCCCTCAATCTCACAACACTTCACGGATAATATTAACTTGGTTAAGATGTGCTTACTACTTTACTGGAAGACATTCTGAAAGACAAGTTCAATACATCCCTACACTGCTCTGCTATTTTGGATTGTGCTGCACGAACACTAATTTCCCCACCAGTTTTGCCCCCTGGTCTGCAAGACGCACGAGCAACGAGCGCATGTGTCACAGGGAGCAGACAGTTGGAAGTCGGCTGCTCATTAGGCAGGGTAGGCAGGAAGGCACTTGGAGCTTATTAAAGCAGCTCAACTCCTTGCAGCTGTAAAGGTCTCCTGCAGCACCGGGTGGGAACATCTCCCCGCACGTCGGGTTGCTGAGATGCAGCTCCACCTTTCCACAGAGCTCTGAAATTGGGCCGTGCCAGCTGAATGCTCCCCATCTAGTTTTAGTTCTTCGTTTTCATATTTCATTTTGCTGTGGAGACGGTATTTGACCCACAGACAGAGGCCAGATCTGCCTGTTTCACACAGCTGCTGGTTGAGTGGACATTTATTTAAAACTCTTCCTGTCAGAGCAGAATGATCTATTAGGATCACAAATGGCAAAATGCCCAGAGACAGATTTTGAGGACTTCTGCTTTCATGAACAGGATGACAATTTCAAGATTAATTTATGAAACAGACAGCAAAATATATCTTACTGACCTCTTAACACAGCTGTAAAAATATATTGCTTTTAAACACCTATGATATTATTCAATTAATGGGTTGGTAATGCTGTTTTCAGTTCAGTTTTTAATCCTCACCCTTTTTCTACTACCCTTAATCTACCCTTTTTGTGTTCTCATGCTATCCCTAAGAGGAACTTAGGAGACCGTATTGTTTTTATAGATTATTAAAGAAACTCCAGGATGTTCCCTGGCAATTAAACTAAAGGGTATTTTAAATAATGCAGTAACTTTTACCCTTGGAGCTGAGTTGCAGCTTTTCTGAACTTGGAACAACCAAAGGGCAAGTCCATTTCTGTAAAATCAATGAAATCAAATATGCTGCAATTCTCATATAAGTCATTAATTAGTCTCAGAGGTACATTCACGATTATTATACAGGATTTTCGCTTTTAGTTAATGGTAGTTAGAAAAAAACATTCTGCTTGGCAAGAAATTGCAATAATGACATTTTAAAAATTATGCATCAGAATGAAAGTCCAAGTTTCCAAATCTCTTAGCTAACAAAATCTCAAAAGAAACATTTGTTTCAAATGCATTGAAATATTTCAAATCAAATCTTTTCTGAATACTATATACAATGCAATAAAATCAATACTTAGTATGTCTGAATAACACGACAAATAATTTTTAGGCTTTTTCCCATCAGATTTTATACCAAAATCAACACATATCGAGATGACAGATAGAAAAGCTACACTTTCTCCACTCATACAAGCCAGTGATAATTACAACCACATCTAGTCCCTTCCTCAGTCCTAGCCAATTGGTTACTCAGAAGACAGAGCAAATGAAAGACAGTAATGTTGATTTACCGTTATTGTTACTATTATTTTATGTTTAGAAACCACTATGTTGAGGAAAAAGAGGATTAGAATGCGTGACCAGATTAATCATTAGACATCTGCAACAGCATTTCCACTCTTTTGTTTAATTTTCTATTTCAAGGAGATGACCAGGACACAAAAAACCTTTTTCTTCCAGCACCAGCTCAACTTTGGTTTGGTTTTATAATGCTTTTCTCTGCGTAAAGAACAACACAAAATAGCAACAACAAAAACCAACAAAAAGCCTCTTGCATTTATGAAGGTCTGTACTCTGGTATCTAAGCCCAAGATAAAATCTGACCAATTCTCAAAGATGAAAGGTAGCAGCCTCAATGCAGAAACAGCAGAAAGAGGCAATCTGATGGCTCTTCCATGCACACACCCTCCCACGCCGCACACGCCAGTCTTGATCAATAAAACACCATCTGTCAAAAACACGTTAATGAAACTCTTAAGAAAGCCCTAACAAGTTAAAAAAAAAAAAGAAAGAAAAAAGGTTTTTTAGTGGGTTTTAATAAAGACATCCCCAATTAAAACTCATTTTCTGGTTTGTGGATTAAGAGAGGAGCTGCCAAAGGCTGCAGAGGATTTACATATACAGTAGCTTTAAGATTTCCTTCCATATAACTTTTCTGTTGAGCTTTTCCTTCTGCTTAGCCTCCATCCCTCTCAAGCCTTTCATGTTCTCCTGCATCAGTCTCATTCTCCCACCGTTATTCTAGTGCTGAGCAGGAAATGTCAGTTCCACAGTAGTTATGTGAAAGATGAAATAAATACCAACACATTGCAGAACGCAAATGTCAGTCCTCAGGGCTCATGTACTTTTTCTTTACTGTTACTTCTCGTCTTCTGCAAGGTAAGAATTTTGAATATTCTTACCTTATGTTTTCAAGCTTTCTCTAAAATAGTGAGTTAGAAAATTCTCTAAAAGAAATTTGATAGCTTTGGTTAGTCACATGACTATAAAAATGAAGTTAGAAGGAAAATGTAATAATTCCAAGACCTACAAAAAATCTGAACACTGAACTTGCACTGACAGTGAAAGCATTTGTAAACCATTGGTCTACTACCTAGTCTACCTACCTAGTCTATCTTGGTCTCTCTACCAAACCAGGCTTTCCCAATGTTACAAACACTGTGGCAAATAAAAGTATAAGCAAGAATTTGGGGGAGAGGAAGATTTTTAGCCACTTTGTGTTTTCAAGTAGGAAGGATGATGTGTGACAGTGGTTAACGTCCACGTGCGTGCATTAAAGCTCCGTAAATTCCTCCATGAATGTTGCCTACCACACAAACACCAACACAGCTTTTAAAACCCAAAAAACAGCACCGAGGTCACAAAAAGGCATCTTTCTCATAACATGTAAAGCATCATGCTTTACATGGCAGCTTCCTAGTTCCATCTCTAAACAATACAGCATTTATAACTATAAACTATATATACACGTATATTTTATAACTATATACACAGCTATTATATCCGAATCTCCTCTTAATGTTTCCAAGACACCCGAGGCGAATTCAATTGCAGAGAAACATGCCGTCTTTGCACACAGGCCCGTAAGTCTTCCTGGATGCCGTGGTGCCGGGGCACGTTCGGAGAGGGCCACGCTCAGCCCCTGGCACTTGATTCCGACTCCAGCTGCACTCCACAGTTTGGAGAAGCATGAAAATCCCAGCGAGAACAAGGCGCTGCTCTGCATGCTCTCAATTTCTACAACTCTGGGTAGTGCCTCTCGCTTCTTCCTCAGAGTGTGAGAGCTCTGGATCTTCCCATCTCTTATCCACGCATTTGTGTGTGACTACACACTTGTTAAAATGTTCCTTTCAAAGGCCTTCAATGCCTAAAAGAGATTTTTTTATATAATAAACACCAAAATGGTGTTTTAGATAGTCTTCAATTTCCTTATGTAGAAGAAATCTCCCCCAAATTATGCAAAAAAGATCAGATTTCATTCACATTTTTACCACAAATATTTTGCCACAATTTTATGTGTCCCCTATAATAAATAAAGCCATTTAGCCCAATTGACTGAATGGTCCCAAAAGCGAAAAATGGATTCAAGTAAAAAAAGTTTGAGGGTACCTAAGCCAAAGTAAAGTACCATTTCAAATTCCAAAGAACATTTTTGTTATCTCTCAGCAGGTGACAGCTATTGCCAGGTATAAGGACTATCTTTCTTCCTGCACTCCAGCCTTCCGTCTTAACTTCTCTAAGCTTTGAAATGAAGATATTCTTAATACCCCCGAAAGAGGCTTTGCATATGAAACGAATGATTAAACTCACACAAGATGCATCCATCTTGGGATGAGAGACTGCGTGAAAGAAAGATATGCTGTGATCTTTTCCTTCTTATGACTTTCCTGTGAAAACAAGCGTGGGATTGCTATTGGAAGTGGCTCGTCCGGGGTCACGGAGGAGCTGGCAGCCCATCGCAGGCGGGTACGGCCCGCACAGAGCAGGCCTGGTCACTGGCAGAAAGAAGCGGCCTTGGGGCAGCACCTGGAGCTGTTTGATGTAAGACCATAACCGAGCAGCAAGGGGAGTCGTGCCTACCACACGAAGTGCACGTCAACCCCTACAGCTCGGTTTGGCGAAGATCCTCGCTGCCCAAGGCACGAGGTGAGAGCCAAGCCGGGGGCTGCGGCGGAAGCCCGAAGACACGGACCTCTCCTCATCCCACAGGCGCAATGCGAACTGAAACCTCGCAAACTGGACACTGCTTAAATGAAAACCGGATCTACTGACATGAATATTGCAGGTTTTCGACAAACAGGGGGGGGGCTTGTTGTTTATTTGTCCATTTATTTCATAGCTTTTAAATGTGGTCGCTCTGGGGCAGCAGAAAAGAATTCTGGCAAAAAGAGAACCATAACGTCATATTGTCGGTCATTTCAAGCCGATGTCCCCAAATGCCCGTCTTTCCAATCACGCGAGATCTTTTATCAAAGATCTCAGCAAAAGCTCTCACAACCCACAGACTAGCTCCTTTTTTCCATTAGAGTGAGTTACGTAACAAATTTGTAATTCGATGTGTAAGCAGCTATATATTGCAGAAAAGCACTTAACAGATGTGCTCTGGAATGAAGATACTCTGCTTAAAAACTTACTGCAGCAGAACCACCCCCTTAATTTGCTTAAAAGCACTAACTTCATTAAGACCTCAATTCTGCAAATAATATATTAATTTTCATTACTAGTAATGCTCTTGCAAGAGACTCTTTACAGAAAAATCAAATCCACTGGTCTGCCTAGCAATTACTGTGAAAGTCCAGGCAGTTTAACAGAGATTTTTTTTCCTTTTCAGAGCGTGGGGGCTTTTCTTGCCTTCATATGCAGTTCTGTACATCCCACTTTTCTAACTGCTAGCACACGGTTAAAACGGTTAAAACAGAAAAGCTTTTATTTTCTATTGAAATCTTGATAGCTTTTTTCAGCTTTTTCTATATATTTAAGATTAGTTCCAACAACTGTTTTTTTTCACTATGCCCATAAAAAGCTTTCAGGCCCCATTTCTTCCCTCTCCACTACCTGCATGCGCACTGCAGAGACAGATTCTTCTCCAAACGGTGTGCTGTTTTCAAGAACCACAGAAATAATCCACAACCTCATCCAGTGCTGAGGCAAATCAGAGGATATTTGCACGGATCTAAATTATTCCTCAATCAGATCCATAGCTTATATACCTGATCAGCCACTGTCATCCAGACGCTGGTGACCTCGGCAAACTTAGGAGAAAAGGTTCAAATCACAGCGTTACAGTTTGGATCCTGTATTAATAAAGTTCCTAATGGGTACAAAATATGGATGTATGACATATTTCTACTGGGTCAAATTCAGGCACCTAGTTACAGCTGATCAGGTCTGTCTGACTGATTATAGGTCAACCAGAAGCATAACTTGGTTTTAGCCTGCAAAAAAAATTCAGTTTCAGGATGAAAAGAACATTTTGTTTGGCCCAGAAAAAGATCATCATCTTCAAGACGTAAAGTGTTTCCTAACAAAAGTTTGAAGTAAATATCTGCCTCTAAATAGGTAAATGAAAATGTTTTGGAGTATTATTTTTATATGTGGTTATGGAAAGGTTTTTATTTTCCTTCCAGTTGAAACTACTAGCCAAATAATTTTGGCCAAAAGAAAAAAACATGCCCCCTCTCACACTTGCAGAGCAGCTAGCAACGAATGGAGGGCTTGCCAGAAGCCAGCTGTGATCTGGGACGGCACTTTGTCCTCATTACATTTAGCAAAACATGTAGTTCCTCTGTGGTTCTAGAAAAGATGTCACAGGCTCATTCACTGAGAAAAGCAAAAGGCAAAAAGCCCTGCCTATTTATGCCACCAGTTTAATTTTCTAATAATATATCAGTTGTCTTTTCACATGGATACAGCTAAAAACAACTTTAATAATCTATGAGCAATGGGACTTGGTTCCAACTCTCTTCATTGTTTTACAAAATTCAGCCTCTTTGAAGAGAAAGGAGGGTTTCTACACAGCTGGTCAGGAAGCAGAATTTCTATGAAATGAAATTACAATGTATTAACGAGCCATTCTGATCTGAAATATAAATTTAACGCGATGGAATTCCTGTGAAGTGAAAATTAAAATAAAATTCAACTGAGGCCCACGAACATGCACCTTCTCAATAGCTTATAAACATTTTCTTTTATGAAGTAGTGACTGGAGTGGCAGAAGAGGATGTATTCACTGGCCTATAAAGCCTCTTGCCACCATCAGCCACATTCTTCCTGACGAAACTCCAAAATTTACCACATTTAATTGTTCTGCTACCACACATCACTGATTACATTTCCGTAACATTCAATAGGATATACAAAAACAAATATCCTATTGTGATCTACAAGAAAACCAGACAAATCAAAATATTTCTGCATTTCATACATATAAAACATAATGAATTTTCCTATAAAACCTCAGGAATTCCACCTTTCAAAGAGAGTTCCAATTTCACCAAAATTAAATAATGCTGAATATTCTGTTCAGTAAATATGTTGCTGACCAATGGCCTCTGCAAGTGGTGAATCCACTCTTTATCTGCAGCACAAAGAAGACATGTAAAAGACTTAGTTCTTTCTAGAGTAACCTCTCTGAGATTTCGAAATATCTCAGTTGGCCACAACATTCAAAGAGAAGGAAAAGTAATTTATAGATGTAGAAATAGATGAATTAAGGTCTTCAGAAGTGTTTCTTGGGAACTTTTTTTTATCACAAACCACAACTGGTGCTGCTTGAGGGAGACGCAAGAGAGTTACTAAATTTTATTCAAGTTATACTTTTTACCGGGTTTATCAAATTAGGACTTCTGAAGGACCCACTGGAATAAGAATGAATAGAGGAAAACACAGAAAACACCCCATAACAAAACAGGTGGTGTTTATGGATTTCCCACATTTTCTGGAAGAGTAACTCCACCGCAGAGAGGTTGCTTGGGCACCTTGGATCACTGTTGCTCATTCAAAGGGGAAGTAGGGGGGTTCTGCAGAAAAACAATTAGAGTTCAGTTAAAACCAAGACAACAAAAAGCTTTGGAAGCCTGAATCTAATAAGGTTGCTTCTTTCATAGAAAAAAATCTTCCTCTATGGTATACAGAGTAACAAACCTATTTGCCAGCATAATTGATCTCAAGGATCTGCAGGCCATGGACAACTGGGCTTACACCACCCTAGTTCCTAGGCTATGATAAGGCGTAATAAATCCTAGATAGCTTCAAGATCATCACACAGATGATGTAACACCATTTTTACCTCTCTCATTTTACATTTACTACCCTCCAAGCTTGGTACTAAGCACAGGTCATCCAGAGCTGTGATTCATCCTTACCAGCACACCATAACTATGAGCTGATGTACAGCCTGCACAAAGAAAACCAACCGCCCCTCCTGGAAACAGTCTCCCCGTGAGAGACCATTGATGCAGGTCTCTTCAAAATGACATACCCTCACCTCAGGTAATGCAGCTGCAGGCCAGTATGCATACACACAAACCAGTACAGACCTCTCATATCTGTCACGTTTGACATGTTTCAGTCCTCTTTCTCCCTAACACACATCCTTCAGCCCTCAAACCATGCAGGAGCCACAATTCTAAGTTATATGTCACTCTTGATGGTATATTTTACATCACTCCTTTCTCACCTCTCTCAAACACCCAGGCCACCCAGGCAGCTCAGATTATATCCTTTTTCTTTAAGGATGGAGAGAAGTAGAGGAGAAAAGGAGATAGAAGCCATCACTGCTCTGGGGGCATCACTCTTCTGGGGGCAAGACCAGCATCATCCTGGAGAATGGTTCTGCCATGCCCGCAGAGCTGACAACGTTGGATAAGGAGCTTCTAGCAGCACTTGCGCCAGAGACCTGTGTATACCAGCTCTCCTGCTCCTGCTTTTTTTTTTTTTTTTTTCCCTGTAGAAGTATGTAGTATTATACTGCCTTTAGGTAAAAGGAGAGTAGAGATTATGCTGCTCCTCTTTCATTTCCTCCCCTTGGCTTCCAAGGCTTGGGTTCCCCTTTGAAAGAAATACATAAACATAAGCTGAGAAGAACTTTGAAAATACTGTGCCTGATTCTCTCCTCGCACGAATGGAAGTCACAAACAGGAGAAAGGGGGTCAGCGCTTATCAACAGAGGGAGAGCGGAAAGCAATCCCCAGGTATCTCTTCCACCCCATTCTGGAAAATGGGATGTTTTCTTTAAATCCTGAGGCATTAGCACCACTTCGTAGCAGCTCTGCCAGTTTCATTAATTGCACTTCAATTCCAATCATTTCATAAGCAGACTGTGCTTATAATCTGGCTATTTATCCTAATGTTTGATGTTTCTGACTCATATAAATACATTACATTGAATGCAGAAAAGTACTTTGCATGACAAATTTGAGATTTCTGCCGGAAACATTTGACTGAAATTTATTTTTGCTATCCATAGAGAATAAGCCCTTACATTATTTGATTGTTATTCACATTTTGGTAATCGCATTATGAACCTCTACTAAGAAATGAAATGGCAGTGTGCCTTTTTCTCCTCTAATAGCAAACTTCTCCCTTCTTCCCCTTCCCAAAAGCAGAGTCCTTGAAAGAGCGTTAGGAAATTAAAAAGCCAAGAACAACAACAAAAAAGGATGCATCTATGTTTGAATATTCATTGAAACATGACGTAGCTCAGTCACCGCTTGCCATTTGGATGTGTGGTGCTTAGACAAGCTTAAGGTAACATCAGGAATTCAGTCTTGTGTTGTATGAGGTGGATATAGCTTTTAGTGGGTAGATTTCTAAGCACCCTCAGCTGTCCTCATTGCGTTAGTATTGTTAGGCTTTAAACCACTCTGTATCAGCTGATGAGCTGACTCGATGCTGTAGATAAGACCACAGAGAAATAGTAACAGATTTCATTTTCTGAGTTTTATTCAGCTCTGTGCTGATATTCTTCATTCCCCCCAGCAGCTGCTCAACCCACAGGCTTCTCACTGGGCAACACGTGCCCCGGCTGTCGCCGCGCTGCCGGCCCCCGGCACTGCTTGCAGCCTTGGTGCCCATGCCGATGCACCGTCCTCCGCCGCAGACTTCCTCCTGCAGCCCCGGGGTGGCACAAAATTGACCACTTTTTTTTCTCATAGCTATCATTAAACATTACAAGCACAAGAAAAGAGGAAATAAACTTTTTTTCAGCTTTAAATCTCAGTAATTGAATTAATCTCACAAATTCCAGCAATCCAATAATTGTCCTCCACTCCCTTTAGATTTTACAAGCATCATGTCACAGCAGGTTTCTCTCTGGTGTTTGCTGGGAAATCAATGAACAATTTTTTTTTTTTTTTTTAATGCTGCTTCTTCTCTTACCCTTTTTAACACCACCTTTCCCCTCTGAAAACATGAAGTATTTGCTTCCTTCTGACCACCTGGCAATACTGGAGCATGGCCTTTGATTTGTTGCACAGGCCTCAAGCTCCTGCTGACAGAATTTCTGCCAAGTAACTAGCAGGAAGCTCCCACTCTTGGTGTTTGGGAAAAAACAGGAACAAAAGAGATCTTTCCTGTTATGATGGATGATTTTCAAAACCGTGGTTTTGGCAGACCTCTCAGCTGCCTCACTCCACAGTGTGGATGATTTCAGCATGTTGCATTCAGTGCATGATGGACATATACAGCTATGTTGTTTGCTCAACTTATAACTCTTCAAAAGAGTAAAAATTCCTTTTAGAATTGTTATCAATGTAACGTCCACTAGTCATGTAGTGCATATTAGCAGCAATTATGGATAAGTGGCCTAATAATTTAATGAGCATGATTAATAGAAACATGTCAACCCACTTTACTAGGATGACTGGATAATTATTATCATTTCCCACAATTAAAATAGTTCAGTCCAAATATCCACGAGAACTACACACGTCAGGAAAAAGCCATTTTGCAGCCTGAACTTCATTCTTTTGCTTAAGTGGCTGCTCAGCCCCAAGGAGCACGTCAGCCAGCCGAAGGGCAACGCATTGATCTCTTACACACACTGCACATTAGCCAGCCTGGAAGCAGCTTGCAGCCCCCCAAATCCCTTGAATGTTCTTGTTTTTATTGAATCAAGTGGCCGAGGAACAATCTGATTGTCCCTACAGTTTCTTTTCACGCTATTTTCAATCCTCACCCTTTCCTTGACAGTGGTTTAATTCCCCATATGGTGACTTACACGCTTACTTCTAAGAATAGCAACAGCCAGGTGGAACAGTAGGAACAGAAAGCAACAGGGGAACATCTTAGACATGGCAAACATTTCAAAACAAAACGTTTGCTGGAAAACATATACTTTACGTTTCTCCACACAGGGTTTTAAATCCACACAAGCACTCAATTTTTTGATAAGCAGAGACACTTTTATAAAAAAATATATATTTAGAAAAGAAATAAAAATAATACAAGACAAGGTCATGGACTATGTAATACTCATTTTAAAGTTGGTTTTAGGCTGGTGCACAATAAAAAAAAAATCATAATAAATCACTGCAACCTTTGTATAGCTGTAGCGCTCAAAGCAATTTATACTTCTTTTTCTCCACAACTAAGGAAAGGAGTACAGAACCATAAGCGTCA
This sequence comes from Nothocercus julius, assembly GCA_013398735.1. NCBI lineage: Eukaryota > Metazoa > Chordata > Aves > Tinamiformes > Tinamidae > Nothocercus > Nothocercus julius. Next base: position 770,110 of record VZSV01000199.1, on the reverse strand, counting down.
ATAGCTTCCTCAAGGTAATGTTCCAAGGTAAGAGCTACGTTAGCAACACAGATTCCCAGCTCTTAATCTACGTTCTCTCCACTGAACAAGGCACAACTTATTATAACATCAGAGTGACAAAGCCCAGTAACCCTCAGTATTTCACCTACTCCTATTCGAGTCTGAAATAAGACATGGAACTTTCCAGGAGCAGTCCTGCCAACTCCACAGCAGGAAGAAGGGGCACAGTTTGCTCTAATCGTTTCAGATCGGCTTAAATGGAAATTCATTCTTTCTTCCTTTCTTCCTCTCAATGCTGGAATTTTGGGCTCAGTATTACCATGAGAGTGAGAGTTTCATAGTTCACTCGTGCAAGTAAATACCAGCCTCACTTCAGTCCCTCTTCAAGTGAATGTTCCTTTCTACCCCTACTATGAAGCAGGGAGTCCAAAAGCTCCTGACCTCATCCTGTTTCCTCATCCTCATGCACATAGTTAATGGTTTCAGTTTCTGTTGATGAGAGCACTTTTTTCTGTCTCTGGCCACTCCTGTTGCTCATGTAGTGTCTCCAGCAGGTC